>OZ008368.1:236266041-236516041 GCA_963931995.1 Phaonia tiefii | reverse complement strand
TGGTTACAAATTTCATTTCATTTCAGTTCTCTTCATTTCATTTCATGTCATTCCATGTCAAATTATGTCATTACATTTCATATTATTTCATTTCATTTAATTTTAATTCACTACATTTGTTTTCGCTTCATTTCATTTCACTTCAGTTCTCTTCGCGAAGTTCGCTCTTCCTGGTGTAAGTTTAAATTTGCTCACCCAATGTGCACAAAAACGGATGTGGATCCGTTTCGAATCCGCAACAAGTCCGTAAAAATAGAAAAAAAGCGAATCAGTGAAATTAGGATTTGGCGGATCCGTATCAAACCCATTGCGAGTCCGGAAAAATATAAAAAGCGAATCAGTGAAATATTTAATGTCACAGAGTGGCAAGTCGGATCGTATCCGTTTCGAATGCGCAAAAATTTACAAAAGTCTCGAATTCATTTTATTTCCAAAAGAAACGAAACAGAAACTGATTCGAATATGAAGTTAGTTACGAGTTCGAGAAGGATCCGAAAAAGTACAAAAAACGCATCGTGTTTACGAGAGGAATTTCATACGAAAACAAATTCGTTATGAGTTCGTAACGGATGTCCGTTCCGGACAGAATGTCCACAGAAACGAATCCGTCTCGGATTCGTAACGGATTCATATGGCACATAGGGTACTTACGCTTTCTCCTCTGCCTTTTGTTTGCTAAAATTTACAATTTTCTTCTCTCTTTTTCTCCCAATACCGCTCTGTGGCAGTTATCGTTGCAACTGACTGAAGCATGGCCATACATACCATACATCATTTCCTCGTCTGTCATACGACATACTTTACCGTACCATGGCTTTGATAGTAATAGAGTGAGTTTTTTAACGTAGGTTGTGATGCGTTTCTTTAAGTAGGCTGTGGCAACTTTGGTTCAACCAAGAAATGACCCACATACCAATTTGGGCCTCAAATCATATGTACGCAAAGTAAGCTGAAAGAGTGTCTTCCATCAATTACAAAGTGATAAATTTATTTCCACTTCTTGTGATCATGAGATATCCAAGGATCCTGGATGCCTTTATGTGGGAATCTGGTACCACTGACAACCATGTATTTTTACTGCAGCAAAATCAATTTATCTTATTTCTTTGTCTACTGACATTTAAACTCACAGAACTAATTGTTAAAAAAAAATGGTAGAAACCGTAAATTCGAGGCTTTCCATCGAACTGCAGTTGCCACTACCGAACTGAGTTTGTCACGACTGAGTTCAGGTAACCATCAACTGAAATTCGGTTGACGCAACCTCTACCTAGTTGTATTAACCTCTAACGCGGTTGGGACAACCTCTAATGCGGTTGTGAAAACCTGTAATGGTTGTTGTGTCAGCCTCTTATTCGATTGTGTCAACGTCTAATGTGGTTGTGGCAACTTCTACTGTGGTTGTGCCAACCTCTAGTGTGGTTGCGACAACCTGTACTGCGGTTGTGACAACCTCTAACTCAGATGTTCATTATGCTTTTAGTACATGTCACAGTTATTCCTACTTGTACTGCCACCTCATTTCCTCAATCGCAGTAATGTCAGCCTTACAACTTTCGAGGACATTTGTCAGCTGAATGCTAGCACCAGGTCTGTGTATGGTTCTTACATTCTAGGTGCATATCCCTGAATCGTTGTTCCTATAATGTTTGCAAGGATCGTCAACACATAAATGGTTTTGTTTTTTTTTTTTTTGCTTTCGTTGTTTTATTGGAGTTATTAACGGTTGCGATTGGTAAGACCAGCCCGCACTACATTGTATTATATACAAAAACTTTAAGGAGATGTGCAAAAGATAATTATGAAAGAAAGCTGTCGTTAACTTTTAAAACAAATTTAAACCCTCATGACATTCATACATATATGAGGTGGTGGGGAGAGAGTTTCTCGGAATCTCTCTCTCGTTTTCTAACTTGTTGTATTCACTTTTATCAACATAACAGCATTTTCATAATTATTTTTGTTTCCAGCGATAATTAATCGTTGTAATTATTTCGCAGCATTTAATTTCCTGCCCTACCATTAACAGCTTTATATTCCCCCCCCCCCCCTGATTCCTTCCATGCACGTTGATTAATTACGCGATGAAATGTTCAGAATAAAAGGCACAAAATACCTCGTCTACATGGTTTCAGACATAAGGATGTCTTGTGTTTCTGTCAATGACACAGTGGAGGAATTATAAATGTATGTGTTTAAAAACTGAAGCTAGAGATGTTGTGATGTTCCAGTCAATGATCAGTAAGTTAGTCAATTTTTCAATACATAGCTTAAAAAAAAATTTTTTTGTTTGTCAACATAATCCACTTTAAACAGAAACAGTGTTGATCTTTCATACAAAGCCGTACATAAGTTGTAAGACGTTAATTAACATAGGCCATTTATATTTACCACATAGGCAAATGTTATCAGATGACCCGTAAGATCAGACCATGGTAGAATTATCTATCAGGTAGTAGCAGTAGATGTTGTTAACATTGCAGGCAACAACAAATTATATTTTGTTTTTGTTTCTTGCACTACACAAAAGTGTACAAAAAGTACAAAAACAAAATACATATGCGTTTGACAAGTGAAACGAAAAATGACATTGAAAAAAATTCAATCAGTTGTTCAAACGAGTTTAGTTTAGATTTGGGATACCCAACTTACTTACTTACTTATCCTGTCTCGGACAACCCCGGGGGGTCAGGGACCTTACAAAACGAAGATAACATATTTCGCCAACCAGTTCGATCTTTTGCTTTATTTCTCCAGTTGGCAATACCAAGTGTACGCTGGGATTCGTCAACCTGATCTCTCCAGCAGAGTCTTGGTCTTCCTATTTTTCGTCTTCCTTCGAGTTCGGTTTCGAAAACCCTTCGCGCTGGTTCATCTTCATCCATTCTACTGACATGGCCTAGCCAGCGCAATCGCGTTATCTTGATCCGCTTAACTATGTCAATGTCAGGATAAAGCTCATACGGCTCATGATTCATGCGTCGCCAATACTCGCCGTTGTGCACTATAGGGCCATAAATTTTTCGGAGTATTTTCCTCTCGAAGACTCCTACAGATGTTTCGTCTGCTTGCGATAGGACCCAGGATTCTGCGCCATAAAGCAAGACAGGTTGATTGAGAGTCTGGTACAGCTGGACTTTTGTTACTCGAGAGAGGGTTTTATCTCTAAAGTGCTTGCTTAGCCCAAAATAATATCTATTCGCAAGCATAATTCTCCGCTTGATCTCAAGGCTGACGTTGTTGTTTTTGTTCACGGCAGATCCGAGGTATATAAATTCGTCCACTACCTCGAAGTTATAACGGTTATCAACGTTCACGCTTTGGTCTAATAGCGTGGAGGCCCTGTTCGTTGAAACCATTAATTTTGTATTGTCCTCATTTACCGTCAGACCCACTTTTGCTGACTCCTTCTCAATTCTCGAAAAAAACCGCAGTAACTTCTCTAATTGTGCGCCCAATGATATCTATATCATCAGCATACGCGAGCAGCATAGATGTTAAAGAGATCGCCCGATAGGGTGTCGCCTTGCCTAAGGCCTCGCTTAGTTTCGAAAGGTTCGGTAAGATCCTTACCAACTTTCACTGCGGATTTGGTGTTCGTCAAGGTCATCCTGCAAAGGCGTATGAGTTTTGCAGGAATACCAAGCTCAGACATTGCTTCATAGAGTTTCTCCCGTATCGGACTATCGAAGGCCGCTTTATAATCGATAAATAGATGATAGGTGTTGATTTGTTTTTCGTGTGTCTCCTCCAGGATTTGGCGTAGCGTGAAAATCTGGTCAGTTGTCGATTTTCCAGGCCTAAAGCCACACTGGTATGGTCCAATCAGGTCAGCGATAATTGGTTTTAGTCTTTCGCACATTATACTTGATAGAACCTTATATGCTATGAATAAAAAGCTTATTCCACGGTAGTTGGCACAGATACTCGGGTCACCTTTTTTCATCTAACCAACTTTTGCTAATGAGCTGATGCATGCACCTTATCAGCTCATCGCCGCCAGCCTTAAACAGCTCCGCCGGTAATCCATCGGCTCCTGCGGCTTTGTTGTTCTTAAGCCGGGCAATAGCTGTTCTGACCTCGTCTTGGATAGGAGGGGTGCAATCGACGTCGTCGTCCATATTGTGATATCTCGTCATTGGATATCTCAGGTACTAGTAGCGCGGAGAAATGCTCTCTCCATATTCCCAACATGCTCTGCACATCTGCGACGAGATTTCCGTCCTTGTCTTTATAGAAGGGGGCCCCTGAACCATGTCCATTAGTTCCGTTTTTAACTTTTTGGTAGAATTTTCGGGCTTTGTTCTTCCTTCTGTATGTCTCAATTTTCTCACTCTCGCGCTTTCTCCACTGTCGTTTCTTACTCCTAAAGAGACGGTTTACCTCCTTTCTTTTCTCCCTATACCGCTCAGTTGCAGCTCGCGTTGCAATTGACTGAAGCATTACCATACGTGCAGCGTTCTTTTCGTCAACTGGTATGCGACACTCTTCATCGTACCACGGTTTATTGCGAAGCGTTGTTTCGAAACCAAGTACGGTTGTTGCGGCAGTTTTTATAGAGTCGGAAATGGGTTTCCATTGCGCATCAGGATCGTCATCGGGAGGGGGTGGGTTCTGTGCCAAAAGTTGCGAGATCTTCCTTGAGTAGGCCGTGGCTACCTCTGGTAATTGCAGCTTTCCGATGTCCAGCTTCCTCTGCGTCTGGTTTCGTACGATTTTCGCTCTACTCAATCTTGTGCGAACCTTTGCTGCTACCAGGTAGTGATGAGAATCGATGTTAGCTCCTCTGATCACTCGTACGTTCATTACACTGGATGAGTGCCTTCCATCAATTACCACGTGATCAATTTGGTTCTTATTTCTTTGATCAGGGGATACCCAGGTAGCCTTGTGGATGTCTTTATGCTGGAATCTTGTACCACTAATGACCATGTTTTTTGCCGAGGCAAAGTCAATCAGTCTCATACCGTTGTCGGAACTGTCAGCATGTAGACTGAAATTGCCAATAGTTGGATTAAGCATATTCTCCCTTCCTACTTTGGCAGTAAAATCTCCTAGTCTCCTACCCAAGGTCTGGTAAAATCCTGCTCACACTACAGTCGGCGATCCATTGATACCTATTGATTGTCCGATGAAAATGGAGAGAGTAAAGAAAGGAAAATAGAGGAAGAATATCAAAAATAAATATAAAAGTAGGTATGGAAGAATAAAAAGGAGTAAACATAAGAGGAAAGAACAGATGATCGTGGAATGAGGCCCCCACAACATTGCACTCCGGCCATTCATATTGATCCGTTCAACCAAGGGAGGCTACGCATGAAACCCAGTCGTATACTCACTCCGATTGAGGAGAGATACTCTAGATCCTCTACAAAATCTTGCCCCACGTAGCTCAGTTTCCTACGGGCCAGAGCAGGACAACTACAAATAAGATGTTTCATCGATTCCAACTCCTCCTCGTCCTTGCACAAGCGACAGTAGTCCGGCACGGATCTATTTCAATTGCCCCTCAGCTAGAATTTCATAGGTCAGTCTCAAATCGCATAACCTTGAAGATTATGGGACCAAACGAGACGTTACTAGGAGTAGCCGGCCCCGGAGCGCCCTTTCTGCCGAGAACATCGCCGCTGTTGCCGAGGATGTCGAGCTGTCGCCGGAAATATCGACCAGACGCCGTGCCTCGCAATTAGCCATCAGCCATTCGTCCCTATGGCGAATTTTGGTCAAAGTCCTACTCATGTTCCCAAACAAAGTTCAGTCCGTGCATCAGCTGCTGCCTGTCGACCGCCAAACGAGTGTACCCTGGGCGTATCAATCTCGTGGACGAATTGAATTTTTCACCAAAATCATAATGAGCGATGAGGCTCATTTCCACCTCAGCGGGTACGTGGACAAGCAAAACTATCGCCACGAGTGATGCACGAGGAGCCATTACATCCGCTCAAAGTGACGGTATGGTGCGCTGTTCACGCTGGAGGAGACATCGGTCCATTTTTTCGAGAACGCCGCTGATCAAACGACAACAGTGGACGGAGCGCGCTATAGGGCCATGTTAACCGATTTTTTTTTCTACCGCAATTCGACGAGTTAGGACTGGAGGACATGTGGTTCCAACAGGACGGAGCAACGGCACACACTGCACGAGCCACAACCGATATTCTGAAGGCGGCGTTCCCGGGTCGCCTCATCTCTCATTTTGGCGATTTGCACTGGCCCGCAAGATCGCCCGATAACTTTTTTTGTGGGGTTTTTTGAAGTCCCGCGTTTACGTGAACAAGCCCGAGACCCTGGAAGCTCTCAAGGTCAACATTCGACACGAGTACGAGACTCTGTCGGCCGAAGTTCTCGCCGTAGTGATGAAAAATGCCATAAAACGAGCCCGTATGGCAATCAATTGTGACGGCGCCCATTTAACCGATATCATCTTCTCAACTTAACGAATAAAATTCTAAAGGTTCAAATAAACATAATCAAAAAACAGAATCGAAGTTTTTCATTTCGAAAAAAAATGAGAGCCAAACAACATCGGATGACTTCTTTTGAAACACCTTGTATATCGTCCTTGTAAATGAAGCAATGACTAGAATATATGTGTTAAATTTCATCGAAATCGAACAGTATCAAATTTCAAACGAATGGCTTTTGGGTCAATATTTTACGCTAATTTAATTTTGATTTTAGAACCATGGTTTCTAGGGAATATTTTCGTAAAATTTGCCGTAGATTACATTTCTGTTATACACTTGGTCGGCAAATAAATTTACCCACCTTAATACACATACACTAGAGGGTTGTCATCAAGCAACGTACAGCCTCCTCCAGCCAGTAAATTCGCTGATTCGTTTCTAGGAATATCGAAATGTTAAAATATCGAAACCCTACAGAGGATGATATTCAAATGAATTAGCCTATCTAACTTCTCCTTACAATTTCTCTGCAACTTTGATATAGACCATGTAGAATTGAACGCCTTTACCGCAGCCTGGTTGTCCACACAGATGGTTGTCCACACAGATCTGCTAGTATCGATTCCACATCCCATAATGGCCTCCGCCAGCTTCTGAATGCCCAGTACTTCAGCCTGAAAAAATAATGCATTCAATAAAAAAAATGGTGTCCCATAACATCTCATAAAGGGATTGTGGAGAGCTTCTCACACTCACTGTTTCCACTCACTGATTGCGATCTACAATTATACACCGGTTCCGAACGGTATTTTAAGAAGATTTTTTCATGCCTAAGTACTCGTGAGTGTCGCTATCCCTTAACGAGGTGACCGTCGTCGAATGAAATGTAAGGTGGTATGATCTGGGATCGAACCAACGTTTCTATGTACAAGAGCCGCGGACACTAACCATTGCACCACCCACCGACAGCCACGACGGCCACCACCCACGGCCATTTAATATATAGCCTAAAAGAAGGACATAGTTGCAGGTCCGTAAGATAGAAATATAACTAAAATCGCTATAGGGGATCCAACCGTCTTTCCGGAATCGCGACGATCACTTTGTGGAAATCCACACATTTCGTCAAGAAATCAGTAAGAGGCGGCAGACAACAAGAGTCGACTCTATTCAAAAGCTGGAGAATATTCGCATGACCATGCGCGGACTCATGCTAATCGCCAGCTTCCTTCAATCTGATAGCCAGTCAGGCAGCAGTAGCCTTGACCTATAAATCCTGAGGCGGAAGACACAGGAACACGTCTAAAGCGGCCTATTGTGTGCTCATTCTACTCCCATTGATCCCCATAGCAGCCATCCTCGGAACCTTGCCGAGAATTTTCAGTAGATTACTTTTGTCAAGGCCCTCCCACCATACCAGACATGCATATGTAATTATCTGCCAAACTATCGCAACATAGAGCCAATTTGCCACCTTCGGGCTGAGTCTCCCGATCTTACCTACAGAGTTCCTGCACGAATAAAGGGCGTTGACTGCCCTCTTTAGCCTTTCCTCAATCTTCCTTCACTAATTCAGCCTGGGATGGAGAACAACACCTACGTACTTGGCCTCCGTCAGGAGCTTCAGTTCCATACTATTCAGACTTGGTGGCCTGAAGTCCTTAATCTTAAAGCTACGAGTACACCAAATTCCACTTTTAAGGGGTTCACTCCCCATCGTAACAGCTTTCCAAGGGCAGTTTGCATGAGGTCAGTCATCGGAGCTAGTAATTTCCCACCTATCAAGATAACCACATCATCCGCATATGCCACAATTGCCATACCACCATCGACGAAGGAATTGAGTACTCTCTTCAACACAAGGAGCCATACGAGCGAGGACAGAACTACCCCCTGTGATGTTCCCTTAGTAGCTAGCCTCTTCATGCGACTTGCACAAAGTTCTGAGTTAACGACGCGATTTCTCAGCATGGAATCCATCCAATCCACTAGCGGTCGTGATACATTAGTGCTCTCCTGAGACGTCCTTATCGCGCATGACGTCACGTTGTTGAAAGCCCCTTCTGCATCCAAAAAGGCAGTTAAATTGAAGTCACGTGATTTCAGACTGCGCTCCAAAAAGCCAGCAACCTCATGAAGAGCGCTCTCAACTGATCTTCCAGCGATGTACGCATGTTGCATGTCAAAGTGTGACGGCTTAAAGATGTCCTTATAAACAACTCAATCAATCTGTCCAAAATTTTCAGCAGAAAATAGGAGACTCTAATTGGTCATGAATGGGCTTACCCGCCTTGGGGATAAAAACAGCTCTAACTCCTCTCAACTTATCCGGCAGAAAACATAGCCGGATGAAAGCCTTGGAAATGTCCACCAAAATCGGGGTTACATCATGCGTAGAGATTTGCAGCATGATTGGCATTATACCATCCGAATCAGATGATTTTAACTGATTTGCCTTTTCCTCATCCACCATCTACTCAGTCGAAAGGTTCTAAGCTTAACTAACATTTACATCTGATGTGTTACAAAATATCATTAGAATGTCAACGAGAAGTTTGTGGTGTATAGTGTCGCCTAATTATGTAACAGTTTGAATTCTAATATTAATTATGCCTAAAAGTATGCCGTGGCTGTAAGCTGCAAAGCTACCACACACCAACTCACCAGACACTCGCAACGAACAAATTTTTGTACAAATCGATAAAGAGATGGCGCTGCTGCGAGAAGTATAGCGAAACTTCGAAATTAAATTGTGCCAATCAGTGAACTGTGTGCTTTCTAATATCTAGACTCATTAACCAGAACCTATAGTTTTACATCGAATCCGAGCGTTTCCATATTGAGAATCTTTATCATGGCTAGTTTATGGATGCATTTACATTTATGAAATATGATTGCAATTGATTCATTTGTAATCATTTTATTACAACAGTTTGTATTTTTGTTTTCTAGAATAATTTTCTTCCAGTGTGCATCCATGTAATTGTGTTAGAAACAAACTGATAAATTATATTTAACACCACAAATTGCGGACGTAAATTGTGCTCAGCATGAACTTCACATTAGAGTGGATACGGAAATAATTATATAGTAGGAAGTGTTAGGAATTATGGGAGAAAGAATTTTCCACAATATGTTAATACAAAAAAACAGCACAATCCACTTCTGATGTAAATTGCATATAAATTTCCAAAAATTTGTCAAAAAAAATACCAACTTCTATAAATTTGTGAGGAAAGGAAATTTTGTATATGATACGTTAATGAAAATGCTGCAATATCATCCTGAAGATATTAACTGCATTTCCCACTTTCATTTTCTGATGGCGAAATAGATTTACTCCTTCAATCTGTCACGGATAATTGCATCTTTTTTCTTTTCGTTGTACTTCCCATTTCCCTTTTTGGACTAAAACAACACTTTTTTGTCGAAGTAACTTAACGTATAAAGGATGGGCCATGTAAAATGTTGGAATTTAATTTCGGTTTAAAACAAATACTAGTAGACATTTTTAAATATTATGATTTTATTGGTAAGACCCATCATTGATAGCTGATGGCTGGCCACACTCTTCTAGTTTTAATTTGAAGACCACGGAGTTATCACTCTCCTGTTTTTATTCTTCCTGGGAGTGCGTTACTTCAATGGCGAGCGTTACCGTGTCATACTCATCGATATTTGTTTCCAAAATTTGAAGAGAATGACATTGACGTCGTATCGTTACAATCAATCTGTGTTCGAAAATCGCATAATCAGGTGAAACTCGGAAGTCCATTTGACGCTTTGTATCTGCGACTAGGAAACGTTTACCAACGTTCTGTCAGAATTCTGACAGAATTCGGAAGAAATTGTTCGCAGGGTTCTGTCTCTAGCCAGGCCCAAGATATCAACGATTGTACAGTTTCGATGGGTACCTGTCTGTTTGGTTGACATGCGGCGGGAATAAAGATCCGGGCAAATGAATGGGGGGGGGGGGGGGGGGGAATTAGGGGCTTGGGATGATTATCTCAGATAGGTGTAGGCAAGATCATGAGCTTCTTGGAGCAAACTAAATGGTTATCTGGTGGGGCTACAGCTTAATCTCGTTAGCCCGTGGTATAGCCATGGACTAACAAATCAAAGTGAGTCATTCATAACTTTAAACAAATCCTATTGCGTGTTTTGAATTGAATTGTCTTTATCAGTAATTCCAATGCAGCACCGATTTTCTGGTGGAATGTGATGACAGGAATCCCACCAGTTACCAATGAAATTATACTGAAAAGCTCTAAAATTTTAAGCTGTAAATTAAAAAATACTTAAGTGGTCTCAAACAACCCAAAGGGGTCAAGGGTCTTACAAAATGAGGATAACATGTTTCCCAGAACGTTTCGATCTTCAGCTTCTCTCCTCCACTTGGTAACACCAAGCTCTCGCCGGCAAAATTCCAGCGTTGTTTTGGTCGTCTTCGAGTAAGTCTTCGAATACCTTCCGCACTGGTTCATTCTAATCGATTCTACTTAAATCGCCTAACCAGCGTAAACGCTCTATTTTGATACACATAACTACGTGGATGTCGGGATTCACATTATACAGTTTATGGTCCATATAACATTTTTCAATCGAAGACTGTCAGTGATGTTTCATCACCATGCGATATGACCCAGAATGCATTGCCAAAAATTCCTTCCATCACAATTCTCGAAAATACTGCAGTAACTTCCCGGAGATTTCTGCGAATGTTGTTTAAATCATCAGCATACGCGAGCAGTATGTGACTTTGCTACTAATAGTTTTATTCGTATTGACTGAAGTTTTCTCACGATGATCTCAATTAATATGTACTTATAGAAGAGATCGCATAATAAATGGTTCGGTGAGATCTTCAACAATCTTTATTGAGGATTTCGTGGTGGTCAGTGTGATTTTACAAAGGTGTATCAGCATATCACGAATACCAAGCTCCGACATCGCTTGGTACAGTTTTCTCCGTATTATACATTATAATCTACAAAGAGGGTTTATCGTAATATGAATATCTGGTCGATAGTTCACTTTCCAGGCCAACAGCACCACTGATAGTTGTAATTTAGTTTGCAACAAACGGCTTTAGTCTTAAAAACATAACGATCGAAAGGACGTTGTATGCAATGGATAAAAGGCTTATTCCACGATCGATCGCCTTTTGTGGAAATACAGAGTATGCTAAGACTGCAATCATGTGGCATGCATTTGGCTAGCCGCCAGACTTAAACAGCTCAGCCGTTAGTCCATCAGCACCAACAGCTTTGTTGTTCGTAAGCCGGGAAATTGCAGTTCTAACTTCCCTTTGGCTTGGAGGGAGGCAGTCAACGCCATTGTCCTGTATTTGCTCAACATCTATATTGAAGTCTCCTCGGACAAGTAAAGCAGAGAAGTGATCTCTCCATATTCCCAACATACTCTGCACATCTGGGACAAGATTCCCGACCTAATTTTTACAAAAAGGGTTTGGCTTTGAACTTACTGATAGAATTTACGTGCCTCAATTTTCCTACTGTAAGATTCAATTTCCTCACTCTCGCGTTTTCTCCACAACCGTTTTTTACAGATTGACTACACTTAAGCAATTCATGAACTTTCCGTGTCTAGCCTTCCCAGGGTATTATATCTTGTGCAGTTTTGATGTGTCACTCTCTGTTTGGTAGACATGCGGCGACAGTAACCTACAGGGCAAATGAATGGCAGGAGGTTGTGTGCCATGGCATCTTACCCATTTAGGGGCCATGGAGGTTTTTCTCAGATAGTCGTAGACAAGAGACAGAATACGCGTTCCGATATAGATCACTTTTATATGCCACCTTTTTAATTCGCGTTCAGTCGTTTTATAAATAGTCGACTGTCGTTTGTGGTAATCGTCGGCTCCGAAATGAAGTTTATTGCCAAGTTAAGGCAAGCATACCAGATCCCTTCTTATCACGAAACTTTTACCCCTCGTGGGTACTACATAGAGTATCCGAAAACCTTCAACAGTTCTCCCGGTTTGTTGGACTTTGGATGACCACCAGTTTCCTGAATATTTTCCTTTTGAATAACCGGTACAATCTGTATTTTACTCCCGGATCTACCTTTTTTTTTAGTTTATTTTGTTACAAAATTGTATCCTAAACACAAATATTAATTCTAAGTTCACATTTTAGGCCCGTAAATTTGGCAAAACTCCATACAAAAAAATTCCTGAGATATATCGACGAAATGTTTCCACATATTGCTTATAAAACTGCAACGACCAATCATTGTAGCAGGAATTCATCAAGGTTGTCAACTGCGTTCAATTTCTGAAAAGAAGAGAAAGAAAACTAAAAACATTTTCGAAAAAATATTGATGTTGTACAACAAAGAAATTGAATACAATTGGAACAATTTAATTTTGTTTCTATCGAAAATTAAAACTTAATTTCGAAAAGAAACTGAAATATTTTTACTTAAGGCAATAAAAAATTTTGATTTTTCATTTTGTTCTTATAAATTTTAAAAATTTGCTTAATTTGTGTCCATTAATTCTCACATGTGTTTTTTAACGTACGTAGTTAATAACGGTTTAACTTTTTTAATTTCAAAAAATCCAGTTCGTAACACATTCTTATTAAACCCGAAACCGAAAGAAACTGGGGTTTTCCGTCAATAAACCCGGTGAAACCGGTTTTTCACAATGCTATTGTTCGAAACAACCGAAAAGTCGGTTTCTTGAATTTACCGGTTTTTTGAATACTCAGTTCTGCACTTTTGTTTCCACAATTTTACTCTACCTACTCAGTTTCATTACCTCTGCTATTATTGTCTATTACAGAACCAGCCGAACACCGATAACGAAGCCGGAACATACTATCCAGTACGGTTTATCGAAATCACCGAGCCTGTAACTCCAACCCACTTACCGTCACTCATCTCCACGAACGCCGTCCTCGCAACCGATCCCGATCAACGATGACCATCAGCGAATAACAGAATGACGAGTTCTCATTCATCGGCCCCGAACCAGTAACCAGAATATCATAAATCACTGACTCAATAACGACAATTGCTGTGCCCGATCCCGATCAGCAACGACACTCACCGAATAACAGTATGTCGAGTTCTCATTCATCGGCCCCAAACCAGTAACTCGAATCCATTCACCACCGATCAAATCCGTTTATCTTAAGGGGTAACATATTGTTACGAAATTGTGTATATTCAACCTTTTTACTAAAACTTCGCGTTGCTTACTTTCAGGCGTTTAATCACAGTCTGATTCAAAATTCCAAAAACCTCAGATATTTATACGAGTTATGCTTCTCTCTAGCCAGTCTCATAGAATAATACATACCATAGAAGCTTTTATTCGCTCAATAAATTAAACGTCATAGGTACGATGGAAAGTAAACATTGGATGGTGGAAAATATGGGTTCAATAATAACAGATGGTGGCAATAGTATACAGCGATCAACAAAGGAACAACAACCGAATTTCGTGTTTTTGTGGCAAACTAGTTGTGTTAAACACAATACAAATGTATACCAACGATAAAAGTCAACAAAAAAGTGCAAAATATATTTAAATTTTTCAGTTCTACACCAAAACGACAGGAAAAAGTTAAGTGAACATATTTCGTAACTCCACCTGGTGTAATGCAATTTTGAATTTAATTGCTCTCATTTCCACAAACCTACGATGAAGAGTGTGAAATGAAACGTCAGATGAGAGAATAAGTTTATCTATGTATGTATTAATCTATGGCCAGTCTCTACCAGCTTTTAGATTGTTCTACCCTGTAGAAGAACACTTTTCAAAAATAACGTACTTGCAGTCGGTTTATGGAAACGGTATTCTTTTAGGCGCAGCATTAATCGCCCTGTTATTTACATTGTTTTGGTTTGGTCATTAATAGTGATGATATTTGATAATTTTCGAGGGGACTTTTTGTATTCTTCCGAAAGTACTTTTTCGACGTTAGAGTACTTTTTATTAAATAATTAAATAAATCAGTACTTACAATGAAATAGTAACGGACTGTTGGTAGAAAATATAAAAAAAAATGTATTTAATCGGCGTACGGTTTGTTAATCTTTCGGAGTAAATGCAGTCTTATTACACAAAAAATAAAATCTTGGCAAATTTCGATCAGATGAGATTGATAAGGTCGACCCTTGATATAAAAACAAAATCCCTCCAATTCCTACAGCTTGCGTCTTACGTATTTTGCCATGTGTTATATTTAAAATCCTCTCACATAAAATTTGGTGAGTCAAATCCGAAAGTACTCTTATTAGACCAAAAGGAGTTGGGGAGTTTTTGAAATCGAAAGGAGGTAAAAAAGTCCTTATCCACTAAAAATATCATACCTGGTCATTAAGAGTTAGTAAAAGCCTTTACTTAATCGTAACTTGAACTTTGTGCATCAATTTAAATAAAACGACGACTTTATTATTTCCCTAGTCAGGGAGAAATTCACAATACCTTTTCGTAAGCATTTGTGGGTCCTTACGGCGACTGAGACTACCTCAGCCGAAGATGAAACCACGATGGAGTTAATGCTGTTCAAATGTTTAAGATATTGACGGGTTTTAAAAATTTAACATAATTCTGATTTGACGTCTGTTATTGCTGTTAACAGTCTCATGAACTTCCCCGAATATTGAAGAACAAAATGTTATTTTAACGTATTTGTTTCTTCTTCTAATGTTTCTTATCTTAAATAAGATTGTGATAGTAAAATTGAAATACTGAAAAATTTCGATATCTTCAAATGATTATTCGATAAGGCTTTCCTACAGGAAATTTAATATTGTTCGGGAAAATCGTTTACATTTTTGGGTTACCTAAACTTTATCCTCAAAATAATAGTTCAATGTCAATGTTACCTCAACTTTAGCCTCAAAATAATAGTTCAATGTCAATTAACAGTTTGTGTTGTGTATTATAGCTTGATCTTCTTGAATGTAAATTAAACCTAATAGTATGCCGACGCTACACGCTGAATATAAACCGCCTCTGTAATACATTCTCTCAAACACATTCTGCAGGAACCACGTGTATGTTTGAAACACACTCCAAATCTTTATATGTTTGCAAGTGCTAAGCTTTATATGTTTGCAAGTACTCTATATATATGTAAACATTAGCATGTTTACTTCAAAAGGTCCATAATTTTATAGGAGCCATTTGCATGTTTCTACCCAAAACGTCCATATACTTACGTCGAAGTATTCGTGTGTTTCCTAACAAACGAGCGATTCGCGACTGAATGCACGAAACTGAAACGCGGCAGATCAATGCATTGCAGAAAATACACTTGTATTTATATCACAAACAAAGCTGTGTTTGCAACACAATTACATATATTATAACATCTTAATCATTGTATCTCAAACATGTTATATTCAATAGCAAGCATAATGTGTTTGGACACAAGTATAACATATTTGCCACCAGCTTCAAACACACGTTATATTTGCATCCAAACAACAAAAACAGGAGAGATTGTTCAGTGTGTACCATATACGATCGCACCACGAATTGTGGATGTATTCGCTCCGAGATTTAGAATGGTTACAATCCGATGGCGCTGCGCGATTTTATCCCTAACGATTAATTCGTTAACATGAAAATAAATCACACTATTTTCGAAATGGTTCGGAAAGCTGATTCTATCGCGGAGTGGAAGTTGTACTGGTATAAATAATCAGGTTGGTATAAATCGTGGGTCTGGCTCATAGCAAACAGGTGAAGGTATACAACATTGAAAAATAGAGTTATTCAGTAGAGACTTTTCTAAAGTCCTAAGTTTGTACTGCACAAGTAAAATAAAGAGAATCGTTGTACTTATCGTGGCTTAAAAAGACCCTGGGCTTATAAACGAGAGGTGGGACAGTGCGGTGTTAGAAGGAACAATTAGAAAATTCGTAATAGTATTATTCATATTTCAAATATTAAAATAACAGAAATTTATATCCTATTGGGCATTCGAATTTTAAAATTTCTATAAAACTAAAGTTTCTGTAAACCAGTTAAACCAACTAATCGTGTTTACATCCTTTTAGAAAGTATAGTCTTTTCAATAGATGTAAAATTTGAACAAACCAAAGAACATTTGCAGCCTACAACTCGAATCTAATTAGATATAATTTCCTTGAGTAGCTTGACTATGAATTTGTGTTATGCACAATTACTTGTAGAAAAATTGTCTAATGCCTTAGTGGCCAGCAATTTTCTTTATTTACTAAACCACCGCTTCATTGAAATTATTGTCTAATTTAAGGCGTAAACTAAATTGCTTAAAAGTTATTGCCTACATTTAGGCGCAAAGTCATTACATTACTCTTACAGCCAGACTTTACTGCAACATAAATTGTGTGTCTAATGTACTGAAAGAACAAAAGAAAACATGTGGTCTTTAGTCCCTAAGTCTATGTTATTAGTTCCTACAAATGTACCCTGTATTCTAGTACTGACTACCTGTTTTACGTTTCGCAATGTATAGGATTTTATTCATTTGAAATAGCAAAAACACAATAAAACATTTCCGTTTGCATGGTATCTTGTATGAATGTTGGTTGTGTTCAACACAACAATTCACACTTAATACAGTTTTCCTTTAAGCAATTGTTTCTTGAATTTATATTTCTAAAGGAACTTGTACAAGCAGACATTAATTTATTTGTTATTTGGAAATGTTAAATGTACAACAAGTCAGTACTTCTAGATGTGGTGTCAAGATGCCGTAACATTACATGCGACATGTACAGCCGTCAGAAGATACAAGTACAACGTTTGTGAAGAATTATAGCAAAACAATTGGATTGTTTTGTATACAAATACAAATGTATACTAAAATTTGTGCTGGGAACACGTGACTTATGTAGAAAATTTCAGGCAAAACAACATTTGATTCTAAATTTCAATGACACTTCCGCATTTCGCATAAAAAAAGAATGAAATTCTACAAAAAACATACACGTATCCTGTGTGGGGAAGTTCAGGTAAACTAACTAAGAAAATGTTGCATAGACTTTATCGGGACAGGAATGTACTGTGTTTTACCGGGATCACCTGCTGAGAAAATTGCTTACGACTTTCCATTTTACCTACAGTTTAAATGTTCGGTTTATTTTCCTGGGAGGAAAGATGGCGCAACTTTAAAAGTCGAAATTTGGTGACCCTTCAAAATTGCCATTGACCGTAAGGTGTTCGAAAATAGGTTCTCGTTAACTGGACAATGTAAGCTCACTTTCGCAAAATATTGTTACAAATTTATTGATTATGCGAATTTACTAAAGTTTTAGTGCTGGCCTATTTTCTCTTAATAAAACTAGGTGGTTTGAAAATTACAATAAGTTCAACAGCTTTCTTTATTTATCCGTACTGTCCACAATTTTACGTTAGGTTAGAAGGACCGTGATTTCCTACCCCAGTAGCAGTGATTCCATTTTTGAAATACAGCTTAACACTTTACTACAATTCTTTACCCAATAAAGATTATTACGATTGCCAAACGTAAAATCGAAGTCTCCTTATCCGCATCGCAGCGGCGATATCATCAAACGTTCGTGGTGAGTTGGTATGAGGCAGCCATTCTATACAAAGCAACGGCATACCTTTAGGCGTCACTAACATTAGCCTTCATATTGTTAGGAAATAATATTATTACGAATCTTGCAATTGTCCTTTTGAGCACTAATTTATTCCCCAGTAATAAAACAAGGCTATTATTAATGGCGGTCCCAAAACTAGCCAGCATACTATAGATGGGGCCTGTAGTTTGAAAAAATATAGTTCCAAAAAATACATGTTGGCGAAAATTGGCAACCTTATAAAACATATGTTTTAAGTTTCAAGGCGCCACGTTGTTTAGTATCTCAATGAATTTGTAAACATGGACAAAATTGGTCATCGTTATGTAATTGAATACTTCCATTTGAAAGGTCGCAGTACAAGCAATATTAAAGCCGAGCTAGATTCTACTCTGGCGGAGTCTGCTCGTTTGTTTACGACTGTAAAATATTAAATGAACTTAAACGAGACCGTACGAGCTGCCAAGACGAACACTGTGGTGGTTGACCAATTGCGTGGACACGCTTAAAACTAACGACCCCAGCAAGATACTGCAGGAAACATGGATATGATTGCAAGCATTGTTTTCATGAATTGAAGATCTGCTGCCTTTTTGTTACTTTTTAGTTTGTTTTCGAAAAAACCAAGCCATATTTGAGTCGTAAATACATATATCACACAGAGCAACACGAAAAATATAACCATATACGGACACCACTAAGTGATAAAAAAGCAAAAAAAAAAGACCCGTGTCTCCCAGCTTTGCCCAAAGTCATACACTTTCTTTTATGGGCCCCCAAAGAGTTTGGGCCTGGGTGTCATTTTTGCTTAAAGTGATAATTTTGTCACTCTCATATCTTGCAAACCGTTCGGAATTTTGATTTAGTCTCTGAGGGAAAGTTGTAGCCCTTGTCATAAAGAACAAAGTTGTTTATTGAGATCTTAGTACATTTTTGTTGTTGATTGTTTCCTTGAATTTTGAACGGATCGCTACCTATGGACCTGAACTGGGGAAAATTGGTAAAAAATCGAATTTTTTAACGCTTTTTGCGATTTTGACCTTGTTAAAACACATTTAAATTTCACAGTTTTTCACGAAAAAGTCATGAAAAATTAAAGTCACAAGTTCTTGTAATTCCTCCTGGTGTATGTAACTTTTCGTCAAACATCTCTCTACTAAACCGACCGTATCACGAAGAGTGTGAAAGGAAAGTGAGTGAGTCAAATATTCCCTCTAGTAAGATCTACTCTATGGTAAAGCCGAGTACTAAGATGGGTGACGTGAAAAATATTGAGCAAAATTAATTTTTTTCGCTGCGAAATGGGCCATCAACATACATATCAGTGGTGGCGACCATATTTTCTCTGTTTTTAAGTTTATTTTACACTAAAAGTCGGGTTGGTTGTTTTTGTGGTTGCTAAATATAGTATTTATCATAAATTAGTGTCTTAGACACCGTTTTGCATACCACATCACTCCAAAAGATCCAAAGTACCGTGTCTATATCCAGCCTGTTAATCGGAGTTACCTCATTAGATCCCCTAGATCTATCTCGTGCATCTCAGTAAGGTTATGCAGGAACGAACGGCCCATAGTCTTCAGGCGTCTACTCATCAGAGCCGGACAACTGCAGAGGAGATGCTCCAACGTCTCCTCCTCTTTTGCGTCATTGCAGGCACGGCAGTGGTCATTATATGACAGCTTCAACCGTCTTGCGTGATTACCGATTGGCCAGTGCCCGGTCAGCACGCCAGTTAGCATAGATATAGCTCCCCGATTCACCGGAGGGAGTTACTTCGGTGAATGTTATATTCTGGCCATGTGGTTTTGGATATGCGGCACGTTTCCGTCCTATCCCTTCTGGTCATCGCTCGTTCAAGGTAATGCAGGAAAATACCTCTTTTGACCAACCCTATAAACGTTGCGACTGACACCATGTGGAGTTCGGTGGAAGAGGATCCTGCCCTAGCTAGTTCGTCTGCCTTTTCGATCCCTAGGAGACCCTTGTGGCCTGGTATCCAAGTAAGCACCACATTGGCCAGCCAGCCTAGCTCGACAAGTTTTTCCCTACATTCACTAACGAGTTTCGATGCAGTGTTGTAAGATTTAAGTGATAGGAGAGCCGCCTGTCTATCTACAAATATTCCAATGTGCTCTATTCTTAGCTGTAGTATAAGTGCGGCGCAGGCTTCTTTGATAGCCAGTACCTCCGCTTGGAAAACGCTGCACTTGTCTTGGAGTTTGAATGATAAATTGAGGCCTGCCTCTTCGGAGAAGAAACCCGAGCCGGTTCCACATTCCATTTTGGATCCGTCAGTAAATACTTTGGTGTCAAAACCTGTAAGTGGATCCCCTTTATCCCACTCTATTCTCCTCGGAAACCTGACATCGAATAGGTTATCGAACGTCACTGAGGGGTGCAGTAATCCGTGGTTATATTGAGTTCTCTTGGGATTGTCTGTAGTATACTCGCATGTCCATATGCGTTGCTCTTCCAAAGTCCAAGAGCGTTTAGTCGGGTGGCCCTCCAGGCCACACTAGCTGTGATGTGAAGGTCGATTGGTATAATATGCAGCATTGCATTAAGGGCTTCAGCTGGACACGTCCTCATTGCCCCTGTTATGCCAATGCAAGCTGATATCTGTACTCTATACAACAGTTTCATGGTGGACGTCTTCCCTGCGACAGGCCACTATACCATTGCTCCATAGGAGAGTATTAGTCTGATTATGCTAGTGTACATCCATAGCGCCATTTTCGGTCGGAGACCCCACAGGCTTCCGAACATTTTCCGACTAGCGTAGTACGCAACGGTTGCCTTCTGTGCAGGGCGCTCTATGTTACGCTTCCAGGAAAGTTTAGGGATCTAGAATCACGCCCAAGTACTTGGCGTGAGCAGACAGTGGAATCTCTATTCCACTTAGCCGAGGAGGATTAAACTTTGGTATCTTGGTCTTCGTGGTAAAAAGCATGACCTCAGTTTCCCTGGATTTACTCCAAGACTACACCCAGTGGCCCAATCGTTAAGTAATTTCAAGACCCCATTCATGATTTCGCTCAACACGGATGGGAACAAACCAGACACCATTATTACCACGTCATCCGCATACGCCACGGTTTTGATCCTCATATTGTCTAGTTTCAGTAGTATTTTTCGATCACGAGTAACCAAATTTTTGATCGCAATGGAGAAATTAGAACAATTTTCTATTTCTCGGAAAGGGAGCGTCAAATTGAAAAAAATACTAACTTTTTCTAAAGGCTTTTCATAAGTGGTCCAATTCGTCCAATCGCAAAAATAATGAATTTTGTTCACCCGTTGTACCCGTTGTTCTGTATTTTTTTTTTGTAAAAAATATCGCTAAAACTACAATTTATCGATTCACTCGAAAATGTATCGAATTATTGCGGGATTGTATTGTCGTAAAGGGTTTAAAGTCATTTAGTACCCCTTCTGTTTGTTTTATATTTAAATGATTTACCTTCAGCTATTTCCTTCTCGAAGATTTTAATCTACGCTGATGACGTTAAACTGTTCTTTTCATTTAAATACTTGGATGACACCAATCGATTACAGTCTGACCTTTCTAGCTTGGTCAAATGGTGTACTATTAATGGTATGTCCTTGAACTTGAAAAAATGTAAAAAACTGTCGTTCTCTCGAACATCTAAAATGCCTTGTGAGTAAACTGTTGGATCTTACATTTTGAAACGAGTAAACTCTTTCATGATCTTTGGTTTTGTATTAGATCAGAGACTTCGATTTCGTATCCACATTGATAGTATTATTAATAAAGCCTTAACTATTTTGGGATTCATCAAATGGTGGTCTAACGAAAAGTCTTTCTGTTGGTCTAGTTAGGCCCTCCCTTGAGTATTCATGCGTAGTTTGCAGCCCATACTATAACGTGTATATAGATAGAATTGAGTCAATCCAGAAAAAATTTCTCTTATTTGCTTTGCGTGGTTTAGGCTGCAATCAATCGGAAAATTTACCACCTTATGAAAACCGCTTAAAACTTATTGACCTTCCTACACTTGAACGAATGGGATATATGTTAAGATCTATGTTTATTATAAAATTGATAAACGGTCAAGTTGATTCAAAATTTTTTTTCAGTAAAATTCGTTTTAATATACCATCTCGCGTTACTAGAAATTTTTGTTCTTTAAAATTGTCTGTCTCAAGATCTAATTACGATTATTATAACCCGGTCCGCACTCCATTTTTTCTTTATAATGATCTTTATATTTATCTTTGAACCATTAGCCAGGGTGAAAAAGTATATTTTTTACGATGTACCAATAAATCGAAGTATTGGGTACTTTTGGTTTGGTTTGGTTTAAAGGGAAGTTTTCTAGGTGGTGCCTCTTTATTACATATTGTAGTTTTGAATCCAATAAAAAGTAAAGTTAAAAAAGCCAAAGTGCAAGACTGACAAATCCATGAAGTAGAACCCGCATGGAATCACATTGGCAGCACAATTACACTTACACTCGTTCTTTTGGTTTGGTTTGTGTCTTGACTAACATGTTCGGGGATATTTCTTGTTTCATGGGAAATTTTCTAGGTGGAGCCTGTTTATTACATATTGTAGTTTGAACCGAATAAAAAGTAAATTTAGAAAAGCCTAAGTGAAAGAAGTTTAAAAAAGTAGCATTTTCTTAAATAAGTGCGTCTTCTTAAAATAAGTAAATTTTCTCAAAAAAAATAACTATTCATATTCTTAAAACTTTCTTAAACCTTTACTTAATAAAATCCTTATCTTAAAGAAGTACCTTTGCTTAAAAAAGAAAATTTTCTTAACCAAATAACCTTATCCTAAACAGAGTACAAGTTCTTTAAAAAGTGCCTGTTCTTAAAAAAAAGTATTTCTTTGTAAAAAAAATGCATACTCTTAGGCGTTTTCTTACATAAAAACATTAGCTTTTAATAAAAGAAATACATCTCATCAACGAAAGGAAGTTATTGGGAAAATATAATACATATTCTTACAAAGGGACCAAAAAATATATTTTTTTTTTAAAAATACTTTCAATAAATAAAAAATTTCTTAAAAAAAGTTTATCATTTTACAAAAAGTAGCTTTTCTTAAAGATCCATTTAATTTATCGTATTTTTCAACGGGCGCCTTAGGCGTGTTGTAACTAACTGGTACATAATATATAGCGAAAGGAAATTCGTTCCAACCCGTGTTACCTGACACCTCATGTAATTTTTATTTCGTCTATTTGGTATTGTTCCTGGTTGTATTGGTGTTATTTGTCTTGCTCCGTAATTCTGATGTCTTAACTTATGCTCCTGGTTCCTGATTTCCTGCTGCCTGTCTTCACATTTATTCCTGATTTTATTAGTGTTGCTTTTCTGCTTCGTAACTCTGGTGTTCTAACTATTATTTATACGAAGACGAAAAATAGGAAGACCGTAACTCCGTTGGAGGGATCAGGTTAACGATCCCAGCGTACACTTGGTATTGCCAACTGGAGAAGTAAAGCAAAAGACCCAACTGGTTGGCGAAATAGGTTATTTTCGTTTTGAAAGGTCCCTGACCCCCAGGGGTTGTCCGAGACTGAATAAGTAAGTAAGTAAGCCTCAGGATTCGAACACATGACCTCAGCACTTGCAGCCGGATGTGTTCCCTACTCGGGTACTGAATGTTGTGATTTTTTTACTGCGAATTGCGAACATACAGATAGACAAGTTATCACGAATAACAGCATCCCTATAGCATTACCTTAGCCGGCCTGCTCACAGGGCTGCTTGGATTAAACCTCTGCAATGAATGTCTTGAATGATATAACAAGACATTCGCTTCAAAAGTGAGTGCGTCAAATACTACATTCACTGCTAACAAAACAAACTTGTATTTATGTGATCATTTATTTAGAAACAAAATGAAAAATAAATGAGAACGAAAACATCAAACACATCAAAACAATTTGAAGCAAAACAAAAGTACTACTTTTCAGAGAACACTGGAAGCAATACTCACTGTCATTTCAAATCTAAAAAAACTCTGCTTGTGTGACTAGATTGGTTGCAAGAAAGAAGAAAAGAGACTGATTCGTTCGTTAGTCCATGAATTTTCCTTTACAATGCATTTTTTCAAAAAACTCTTGCCAGTACTAAAATTGTAGTCACTAACGCCGACGGGTGCGAAAACGCACCACCCCCTGCACGGGCTGTGGGTGGAGATACGGGGCTGAATTTTTGTGAGCGGAATATGAGTGACCCTATGGCATCCTCCACTAAGTTTCAACCTTTTTCACCCACTAATAAGGGAGCCGGCGTTAATGGGTTAATTAACAAGGCATCACATTTTTGTAAAAAAAATAAATTACAAAACTAAAATTTTTCGGATAAAAAATTGTTAAAACATAAGGGCGTTTCAACAATTTTTATCTCGAACATGATATATATCTCGAAGAAGTACAAAATTATTAGAGTTTTTAACGGATTTTCATAATGTGGTCCAATTCGAAGAGACGACTCAAAAAATTGCCAAAACAAAAAATCCCTCAAAGAAAAAAATGGCTATAAATCGGAAACATCGCGTCTAATCGCAAAAGCAATATAACTATTTTTAATCTCCATGGGATGCCTTACTACGGCATAATTTTACAACCTTAAAACTCCGTCACAAACTCTAGATACTAAAAATATTAAACTAAAAAAAGATTATCTTCTTAGTATAAATAACACTGTGCAAATGTGGGATTCGGGTCTCAACCAAACCAAAAAATTGTGAAAGTACTTGGACGTGCTGTCACAAAACCCCGCTCGGTTTGAAAATTTTGGAGGTGGGTCAGGGTCCTAGTTCATAGTTTACTTCAATAAATCCTACAAAGCTTGAAATATAGGATTACAGCCTTTGTACGGGCACAACACAACACAAAAGTTGTCTAATTTTTTTTCAACGTGTGATAAGGAACTTCGTTCCAATATGCGAGAAATACGAAACAGAGTAAAGAGAAACATCGAAAATCCTGTCAAATTCTCGTCTCGTACGTGTTTGCCTAGCCCTCTTGCTTCTTCCCACCTCTTGCCCACCGTACTCGAAAGTCTTGGGTGAAAGCCGCGGGTGAAACACATAATCTAAATGGCGTCTAACATTGGAGATATTACACATACTGAAGACCCCACTTACACAACGTATGAATTACAAAACAGATATGGACAATCTCTCGAAAAGCTATAAGCTTCTAATGGCAAAACGACTTTGTAAACCAACAGCTTAAATCAGTATTGTAATAGACGACAATGGGAATAGTGCGAGTTCTTTTTACTCAACCTTCTGCATTTTGTTTACCCAAATATCGTAAGTTCGCAGTGAAATCAATGTTTGTACGTTATCTAATCTTTTTGTGTTTCATATACATATGTATGTATATATATATATTTAGCATTCCTGAAGATGATCCTCGATGGGGATCAAATAAACTTACAAATTTATACGGCGACAAATTTCGTGAATACAGTTCTGAAGATCAGCGACGAGGAGTTTCATGTGGAGAATAAGGGAAATTCTTTGAAAAATGATTTCCCGGCCAGACCAGTAAATGGTCTACTGGATCGGAATGGACACACAGGACACAATTTATGGAACGAGGACAAGATCAACCAGACGAAAGCCCACGGAAAATTTACAAATCCCTGACGTATATACCTGGTTATTCCGAGAGACTGAAGCATTCCTATATCTATGATAAAGTGTCATAGGAGTTGGCGTTGAAATCACATACAACCCTAAGCAGATTATTTAGCCAGACAAAGTCCAAAGTGACGCAAAAGGCTAAGTCTAATATTGTGTATCAGATAAAATGCAATGGGGATAAAATTGACGTATGCCAAAAGGTATACGTTTGCACCACGATGACGAAATTGAACACAAGACTGTCTTTCCACAAAGCAGATTTAAGGGCCACCTGTGACGGGTCATAATCCTAACTTTGACGACGTTGACATTTTAGCGGAGGAGACACATTACTCACGACGACTCACTCTCGAAATGTTGCACATAATTAACGTTTCCTCAGAGAAAAGACTCAATTACAAGACCGACACTGACCGATGCGCTCAAATACATCGACACACAATGTGCGAACACATGGAAAACGGACAATAATTGACGAAAGCTTGCACACTGCGTACGAGTAATTTGTTTTTCTGATTTATACTACATGTAATTATTGGCAATCGTTTTGTGATCAATATGTTATTATTGTTAAATATTTTTGTATATAGAACCCTGACGATGATTAGCAATGCTAATCGAAATATTGGGAAAATGTAATAAATCTTGAAAAAACTGTTTTTTTTGTTAAGTAAATCATCTGTCATGTGTTTCTGTGCCCCGTTTCGGGCCACCTATGCCTATTGTACTCGTATGCATTAAAACAAAAGTAAAATCCCAGCTGCTATACAAAACGTCTACCATTCAGATTTTAATAGCCAGCAACTAACACAGGACAAGAGCCACTTGACACTCAAGGTGACGTACTACCCAGAGAGAGAGAGAGAGTTGTCTTCAATTAAGAGCACCTGAACGAATGAGAAATGTAAACATAATTTTATAAATTATTCGCCCTCAAAAAATAACAACGGAAATCTTAACAAACATTTCTTGCAGTCAGGGATATTGTACATATAGAACATACATACATATGTATATATCTACACACATGAATTTGTATGTAGGATGACGTGTGTAAATCTGGTTTTATTTTGTCAAGTGCTTGTAATTGCAAAATTTTGTATAATAATCACCGAAGAAGGTAACTACAATTGTACAATGTGTAACGCAGAAATCAATTGGTGTAAACCAGGGTCCATCATAAAGAGAGCCAGCTGACAAATGTGTGTGTAGTGGTGAGTGTATTTTGAGTGCACTGGGAGAAATTTCGTGCTACATATGTTGTGTAATATTTTTATATAAACACAAATGAGTTCCTATGCATAAAAATTTAACGCAAGTATGAGTAAATTTTTGATTGCATGTCCCCAGCTAGCATTTTCAATCGTGCACGACTCTTTCACGATCGGAGCCGACGATAAAAGTAATCGTGCGCGATGTCGTATTCCAATCGCGCACGTTCAGAGCAACTGAAGAAACTGTGTCAAGACGGCGACTCTTACTTTCCAATCGTCGACGATGAGCAAAATTCAATCGTCGACGATGAGCAAAATCTTTTTCTTTTTCTGCTGAGCAGATATTGGAAAACCCGTTAGAATTTCAGAGAGACATAATTAAATTCTCCTTGCAAAACACGAGTTCGGTGGAATATGCGGGAAGAAGTAAGACAACAATAAGAAAACTACATGTAAGACTGTGACACAAAGTAAACACAAAAACAAATCGTGAGCACAAAGTCTTAAAAGCAGAGAAAAATATAATTCTGCTCCGACAATCGTGGTGACGATTGGAAATCCAGTCGCGAAACAATCGTGATCGTGCAACAAACATTCAAATGCTAGCTGGGTCAATATGAATGCGTGTATGTTTGAATATGTGAATTTATGAATATTGCAGTTTAAGTTAAATCAGTTGAAGAAAATAATTAAATTATCTTCACAAATAATTATTTTCTTCAAACATTTTTCGAATATACATATTTAAATTACAATACATATATACATATATTTAAATTACATATTTAAAATATAAAAATTACAAAAACAAAAAAAGGTTTTCCCACTCTACTTTCCACAATAAGCGAAAAATATTTCTCATTAAAGCTAGAGAGCTGGCATACAAAATTAATGTGTTTTGTTTTTGTTTTTACAAACACATAGCGACACCGACCTGCTTTATTGAAAGCTATCATACAACCGAATGAAAATTATAGTTTTTACGCTCTTTACACAGAGTTTCGTTAACAGTCGTGTTGTGTACGTGTAAAAAGCCGATCGCGTTCGGCCCCTGGGGCAATAGCATGATGACCACTGGTGTAAACACAGGTCAATATAATGAGACGTTTGATAAAAAGATGTGGAATTAAGTGTTTTTAATCAACATTTTAAATATTACATATGTATACCCTAACACCAAGGCCACTGCCGATATTACCGTGGCTAAAGTATTTGTAAGTCCCCAAAAAACTGACATTTTGCATATTCGTGTCTATATCCTCAGCTAAAGTCAAAACAGACGTAACAACCGTGTCAACCCTTCACAGGAGATGCGAATTAGTCAAATTGTCCTTTTAGAACATAAAAGTCTAATATTATGTAGGGATAGTCCATTTAAAATGTTACAAATAATAAAAAAACAAAATAAAAATTACAAATTTCAATTATAGTTAACATATATCCTGTTTATACTGGAAGAAAAATGTTTACACCGAAAAATAGAGTAAGTTATTAACCCTAGGATGTTCAACTGGGCTTTCCCAGGCCCATTTTAGCTTTGAATGGTCCCCAATTTTTTTCCTTGGGTCTGCGCGCAAAAGTATTTTATGCCAACTACCGCTAATGAGTTCTGAACATATTGAATCCAGTAAAATATGTTTTGCGTGGACTTCGTAGAAGAAACCTGAAATGTAAGTGTAGAAAGGTGGTAAGTGTACCTACTGGGTCTCTTGAAGCTCGTCCGTTAAACATATGGAAAATTTATGTAAGTTGCCCAACAATAAACATTTCAACACGATTGATCACATTCAGTAATTGCAATATGTACACTGAAAGAAAATCGCTTCATAGCATCAATGAATGGGTTACATTAATGGGTTTACATAGATGCAATGAAAAGTTTCTTTGATGCTATGAAATGTTACATTACTTCAATGAACTCCTTCATTGCTGCAGTTTTTGAATTTGTGGACCATCATTAATGCTATGAAACCTTTTACATTGATGGAATGAAATATGTTTTTCATGTAAATATGGGAAACTATAGAGAAAAATTCCAGATATTTTATCGACATTGTAAAGTAGAATCTAATAAATAGGCATTCTTTACATTACACTTATTTTACTGAATTTATATTCAAAATATTTTTTATAAAAAAGCAATAATGAAACATCTTTCTTTAATATAATGCACCATTTCATTAATTTTGAACGATTCATTAATTTGGTTAAAGGATAATATGTACATATGTAGGTACGATTTGTATAAATGTATGTATTTATGTATGTATACAGTACAGTAGCTGTGACACAATATATGAGTGCCAGTATAAGATAAGGAATAAATAAGAAAAAATAAATGGCTGAAATGCAGAATCCCGCGCTATTAAAAAAAAAGGAAAATCGAGCAAAATAAGGGGATTTCAAAAACCTTATTTTTTTGTCGGCCGGACCTATTGGAACCCACAGGTCCAAAAAATTTCCAAAAATCAAAAAAAATTCCGAAATCCAAAATTTGAATCAGAGATATCTCTCCCTGGCCCCGTCCCAGAAACTAATAATCGTCGAAATAAATAGTGCCAAAAAAGCCCGAACTTGGAGGCCTATAACTCCTAAAATAGGGATTCCCTCTAACTTTTGCATTTTACATTTTTTTTTGCTTAGAATCGTGTTTTCTAACCCCCCCCCCCCCCCCCAACATTTTGTTCTAATCATTTTTGGAACCTATGGACCCCATAGGTCCGGTCGACAAAAAACTGGTTTTTGAAATCCCCTTATTTTGCTCGATTTTCGTTTTTTTTAAATGGCGCCGGTGCATTTTTTCCAAATAATTTACATGATAGTGTGGCAAAAGTTAAAATTGCATTTAGTTATGTAAACTGTTTTATACCATCAGTGAAACATATTCATACCATGTATGAAGCCGGTTCATACCATCAATGAAACCTCTTCGTACTATCAATGAAACCTATTCATACCAACTATGGAACTTGTTCATACAATCAATGAAACATATTCAGACCTTCAATGAAACATGTTCAAAACATGCTCGTAGCATTAATGAAACATGTTCATAGCATCATCATAACATCAATGACTATTTTTCATTACATCAATGAAACGGTTTATATTACCAATGCATAATTTTCTTTAATACAATGATAATGTTCCATTCCGGTTAGAAAGTTTACATTAATTTCAGGTCTATGAAATATTTTTCGTTTAATGTAACATTGTTCAAAGCATTAATGAAGCAAGACATTGGCTCAAAAACAATGACACTTTTCATTGCTGCAATGTAAGAATTCATTAATGGTATGAAGGTTTTTCTTTCAGTGTAGAGGGCTGTTCCAAACCAAGCCGACTTGACGAATAGATGGTGCCAGTAGTTTGAAAATAAAAATATTTTGATGAAATACGGCAACCTTATAAAATATATGGGCCAGAATCAAAATGTCTTAAATTTTGGGGTTGAAAAAATTGTCAAATTTTTTTTTTGAGTGACATCGATGCTGTTTTGTCCACGCATTGTGGGGTTGTTATACATGCCAAATCTGTTCGCGTGAACAACTTTCTCCAAGGCACGCGGAAAATATAGCGGTTTCTTTATATTTGTCTTAAAAAAATTCTACAAATTTGAGTTTAGCGCTGATTTTTAAAAGCGTGGTACAGAATCGTAGTGCTTGCCAAGGCCTTTCACCAAATAAAAAATACAGCAGACAGTTATCCGAGGTCTTCGGCCACGGACTGTCCCTGCAGGCTGTGTCAGAGACACGGCCATTAAGTTTAACGTAGAATACGTCATCCGATAAGACAGAAAACATATATAACAATAAATGATAAATAACATAAGCAAATTAATTTATTTATTTGATAGTTACTTTTGATAATATACATAAGCTTATGATAGGAAAAATAGGATAAATATGTTTTTAAATTAAAAGAGTAAGGATAAATGATAAATAACAGACGCAAATCAATTTGATTTATATTTTTTATAATTATATATCCATGTTAAATTCAAATTCACATTTAACATTTAGTTTCACTTAAATACATAAGTAAATATACGAAATTTCAATATTTCATCAATCAAAACAACAGCCGAAGGTTTGTGTCCACACTGGAACAGCAGCATAGTTTGTGTTCACGCTACAAACCCAAACACTCAACCAAACACCACACATATGTTTGAGTGTATGTGTTTAAACAATTTTCATTTGAGAAATTTAAATGTTAGGAAGATATCAACCAATATGAAATGTATATCAAACGAAAGATAACATCTTCATTTACCTACAAAAAAAATTTTAAAAAAAATTATCTCGCCGGTTCCTCATAATCAATGAAATAAAGATTACAACAATAACAATCTGACATGACTCCCTATATCGTAAGGTAAGACGTATTCTACGTCAAAAATATTTGGTCCATCTCAAGTATTTACTGAAATAAATTGAAAAAGATGAAAGTGTGCTTAAAATATTGGATTTAAAATTTGTAAAAAATAGTGGGCTTAATCCTTTGTTTGTACGACAGCTTGATGTTTCCACAATTCGAAGTTGACGTAGCTTTTGCAGGACTAACTCAAAGTTGACATGTAATTTACGCATGCAAGTATTTCGAGACGATATTTTACTTTGAACTATCCAAAATGGACGCAGTCTTGTAAACTAGCTTTTAGGCATTTTAATTCCAGTTTCCTCACGAAATTTTTCAAACAAATTAGAAACGGTATCTTGCAAATAGCGTTTGCGAAACGTTTTTCCATTTTTCCTTAAAACATATTTTTTTCCTGGTGCTAAAGCTGAATGCTCATCTTGTTCTAAAAATAATTTCACAATATTTTGTGTAGATGTGCTTTTCATTCGTCGGTTTATGTTTAATGATGAAGAATTTTAATTTTTTCTTTGCTGATAGAAGCTAACAACTGAAGAAATTTTTGATGCCAACTTAAATTTTTTTATTACCCTACCCGAAGTTATTCTTGCATAAACTGTTTGATCATCTCGCGATACAGCTTTTTCTTCATTATCCACTAATTGGTTTTCTAACACTTCACAAAATAACAGACGTTTCTTAATGGCTTCTTTGCCTTGTCGGATTATGTGCTTCACATTGGGGTATATTTTGTGACATAAAGTCATTGTTATTTCTTTTTATTTCATATTTCCTTTCAGTATTGGTATGAACTAAAGGGTTTCTATTAGATGTTGAAACTTTCACAAGCGATCCTCGAATTTCCCGCAGTTTATTTATCTTATTTTTTTTATATTCTGCTTTTTTCTATCGTTCTTCGCGAAGTTTTAATGCCCGATTCAATTTCTTTATTTAAGTCTATGGAAATACTCCTTAGAACTTATATACATATTGTAGCGAGTTATATATATTATTATTGGACTATTATACTAAATGTACTTATGATTGTATTTTCAATTATTACCATTAGCATTTTATTTTATTTTGTTTCGATACACCCTAATATTGAGAACACTGATATTTAACCCTTTTGTTTAAAACGAATAATTGAGAATAAATAGTAACAACGTCTACTCAACGAAACTTTGTGTAAGAGCTTTGACTCACCACCGTACACATACACACACTTGCCTATTTACATGTGTTTACAACTCTCTCAGTTGAGTGCTTTTGCATGTTTGGTGTTGTAATAGTTTACAGCTTTTGTATGATTCTTCGTTGTAATAACTGAGTGTGTACGTTGATGAGAAGAAGTTTACGATCGTTGAGAGTCGACAGTATTTGTTTGAGTATCGTTAAGTAACGTATAAATAGAGACATATTGTTAATTCTAGAGTCAGTTGGTGTGCTACCCTGGTTAGAACAAAACGCAATATTACTAGATATAGTGATAGCTTGTCAGCACTATTTCGTTTTGCTCAAATTCAAGGAAATACATTAAATTGTTACCAGATACGTTCTCAGTGTCGGTGGCAAGGATATATTTATTTGAATATATCAGGTAGCCTCATCAGCTATTCAGTAAAGGAAGCAGTATATGTTGAATTTTGCCAATAAAAGGATAACGTAATTTGTTAAAATTAAACTTTTGCGCGTTTTCCTTAATAAATATTAGGCATTACTACCGAAACGCTTTACCGCTTCCCTACATTGGCGCCCAACTTTGGTAGAAACCACAAACCAAGGATCGGTTTAGAAGTTTATGTCCATCGAGACTCCACAGAGAAGTAAGCGGATAAAGAATATGGCTACACCACCAGCTCTTACTGCGGAGACGTTGGAGAAGATTATGCGGACAGTGGTTACCGCTAACATCAGGTGTGGTTCTTTTAGTAATTGTACGGCACGGTATGGTGGCGAAGGTGATACTGCGAAGCTAGAAGAATTTTTATCTGCGATTACAACGTTTAAGATGGTGGAAAAAGTCAGCGATGACGACGCTATTAATGGAATGCCGATGTTACTGCTGGGTGATGCTTCGGAATGGTGGGCTGGAGTCAAAGGTAAGGCAAAAAAGTTTGATGACGTCGTGAAGATGCTCCGGGACTCATTTTGTCCTCCGAAACCGGCGTGGCGGATTTACGCTGAGATTATCGAGGGAAAACAACAGAGAAGCGAGGCTACCGACGTATTCATAAGAAAGAAGAGAGCTCTATTTGCGAAATTGCCAAAACCCCCATCGGAAACAGATCAAATGGACCTTATATTTGGAATGTTAAATATGCAAATACGCGACAGAGTTTTTCGTCACAAAGTTTCAAGTTTCGATGAACTTTTAAAAGACGCAAGAGAGGCTGAAGAATGTCTTTCAGAACGTGGAAAAATGGACAATTCAAAAGGCACAACTGGTGGCTCAGTTCGTTGCTCTTTCTGCCACAGAAGAGGCCACAAAGTAGAAGTTTGCTTCAAAAAACAAAAAGTCGAGGAAGAAGGACGACAAAATGCAGTAATAACGGCCCAGGCGAATACTTTGAAACCAAAACTGGCATGCTACGGTTGTAATGCTCCTGGCGTCGTGCGTGCAAATTGTACAAATTGTAAAGCGAAGAAAAATAAAACTGATGATCAAGGTGTTGCATATTTCAACAATATTTCAATAAATTTGACAGAAAGTGAAATCCCGATGGTTAATGTTAAAATGTTTGGTGTTCCTGGACAGGTATTTTTGGACACTGGCGCACGCATGAGCGTTGCTAGCGCAAATTTAAAGAAAGTGATGGATTTTCATGGCTGCGTTTACGATCAGATGCGAATGGACGTGTGTTTGGCTGACGGCAGTAGGTCCATTCGAAATTGTTTGTCTACCGTATGCAAAATTGAAATTGGTGGAAAAGTGCTGGACATACAATTCGTGATTTTACCCGATGCCCAATATAACCGTACTCTTCTTGGTACCAATTTTCTTGAAAAGGCGGATATGGTTTTAAATATGGGACAAAGATATTGGCATTTTGAGCAGGATCCTCATGTTCACTTCGATTTTGCGAGTCCGTTGCCCACAGAATTAAATCTTATTGAGACTATTAAAGTGGCAAAATAAAGTCGTAAATCCGGATGAAATTCGTGCTGCTACCTCTGGAATCGGGAAAAGGAAAGCAGAGGAGCAACTGGTTAACGATTCAAAGCATCTCAGTAAAGATCAATTATCGGATTTCGAGTATTTTGGTCCAGAAATAGGTGGAAATGACTATTCACCACATTCAATTCATGCAATTTTTAAAGATAGTCTCCCATTACATGAAAGAGATACACCTGTACGAGGCAATAATTCAAATAATCTAAGCGAAAACTTGTTTGCAAAATCGTATAATGACGCTATTTTTACACCAATATTAATGGTAAATTTTAAAATTTTAAAGGATACTGATGCCCAGAATGTTTCAGTGAAAGATAAAATGCAATTAGACCAGCTATTACTTAAACATTTAGAAGTTTTCGGTGAATTACAAGAGCCAACGCCGTATGCAGAACACCGAATAAATACTGGAGACCATAAACCTATCTCATCTGCTGCTTACAGATTGTCGTTTATGAAAGCCAAAGAATTAAAGTGCGAAATTTTGAAGATGATGGAATTGGGCATCGTTGAAGAATGCGAGTCGGCTTGGGCCTCGCCAGTGGTCATGGTTCCAAAACGAGATGGAGGAATAAGGGTATGCGTTGACTACCGAAAGCTTAATTCTATTACGGAACCTGACAGATATCCCCTGCCTAGAATTGATGACTTACTACAGGCTGCGAAAAGTACAAATTTTATGACCACCCTTGATTTACAAAGTGGTTACCATCAGATTTCTGTAGCGGAGGAAGATCGCGATAAAACTTGTTTTATTACGCCGTTTGGTCTCTATCGTTTTACTCGAATGCCATTTGGACTTAGAAACGCTCCTGCAACATTCCAACGTCTCATCGACCGTGTAAAAACTTCAGTTCCAGATATGCTTGTCTTGGCTTATTTGGATGATTTGATTGTATGCTCTCCAAATTTTCAAGAACATCTTGTTGACCTTGATAAAGTTTTTACCAAGTTGCAAAAGTTCAAGCTGCGTGTAAACAATTCTAAATGTCGATTTTGTTGCGCAGAAGTTAAATATTTGGGTCACATTTTGACGCCGAGTGGTATTGCAGTCGACCCTAACAAAACACTAGCTATATCTGCAAGGAAAGAACCTCGTAATGTAAAGGAGCTCATTTCTTTTATTCAGACATGCTCCTGGTATCGAAAATTTATAAATAATTACGCAGAGATTGCCAGACCTTTAACCGACCTCACAAAGAAAAATACCCCATGGACATGGAATAAGCCTCAACGCAAAGCTTTCGAAGAATTAAAATATAAACTAGTTTCTTCACCCATATTGAGGCAAGCTCAAGACGGTTTACCTTTTATTATCAGAACCGATGCTAGTTCGTTTGCAATGGGGGCAGTTTTGATCCAGGGGGAGGGTACAGAAGAACACCCTATTGAATACATAAGTCGTTTGTTCACTACGGCCGAAAGAAACTACTCAACCACAGAAAGAGAAGCGCTCGCAATTGTATGGGCCTGTACCAAGTTTAGAGGCTATATTGAAGGAGCTGAAATAATTTTGATGACAGATCATCAACCATTACGTTGGTTGTTGACTATGAAGTGTCCAGTGGGTCGATTGGCTAGGTGGGCCCTACAGATTCAACAATATAATTTTCGAGTTGAATACATTGCTGGAAAATCAAATTCTGTAGCGGATATGCTCTCTAGACCTACAGGTTGCGAACCTGAGATCACTGATATCAAAATTTTATCTTTTCAAATCGACTTTCCACACAAAAATCCATCAGAAGTTCGTATGGAACAAATGAATGACGATTATTTGAAAGATATCATAAATTCTATTGAGGCTAACGATGAAAATGAGAGCCGCTGGACCAGTCGTGGATATATTGTTAATGATGGTGTGTTATTTTGTTATAACGACGAGGAAACGGATGAAGCACAGTTGGTAGTTCCAGAAAATGAACGTGCAGAGATTTTTAAAATTTATCATGACTCTAACACTGCCGGTCATTATGGCGCAGAAAAAACAATTAGAAGAATCGCCAGTCGATATTTTTGGCCCGGTATGAGAGCACAAATCACTAGGCATGTAAAGTCTTGCATTGAATGCCAACGCTATAAGGCTATGAATATGAAACCAACTGGCTTATTGCAAACTACTAGTTGCAAACAACGTTTTGAGGTACTGTCTGTTGACTTGTTTGGTCCTTTACCTACCACAGATGAAGGTTTTCAATGGATCCTTATTGCTGAAGACGTAGCTACACGATGGATCGAGGTGTTTCCGTTGCGAGAGGCTACAGCCGAAAATTGCGCCAAAACACTGATAACTGAAGTTTTCCTACGATACGGAGTCCCAAGACGCCTAAAAACGGACAATGGAGTCCAATTCATATCAGCCGTGATGCAGCAAGTTGCCTATTGCCTTGATATACAACAGATGTTCACTCCAGTCTATCACCCGCAAGCTAACCCAGTGGAACGAAAGAATCGTGACATGAAGACTCAGCTATCTATTCTTGTTCAGTCACATCACGCCGCATGGGGAGCTCATCGTTTTGCGATGAATACAGCGAAGTGTCAGTCCACTGGGTTTTCACCTGCCTACCTTACCTTCGGCCGTGAACTACGTACCGTCGACGATGTTCATCAAGATTTCCGTACAATCATCGAACATGAAAATTTTTTACCGCAAATCACGCCATACCTTCAAAAACTAGCTAATGTTTTAAAAGATGCTAAAGAAGTAGAACAACGTCAACAAGATACTAATAAGAAGGCATTTGATGTCCACCGTAGCCCACAGCCAAATCTGAAGATTGGAAGCCACGTTCTGGTCAATACCCACATTTTATCCCAAGCTTCAAAGGGATTCACTGCCAAATTTGTACCGAAAAGGGATGGTCCCTATATCATCACCAAGAAAGTTGGTTCTACATCGTACGAAGTTGCGTCACCCGCCAATCTTGCTATGCCTTTGGGAACATATCACTCATCAGCCCTGACTATCTACAGAGGAAGTAATGATGCTATCCAGCCAGAGCCTGTACATCCCATAAAGAAGAGAGGTAGACCCAAGAAGACCTGAGATGTTGTCGTGCCATCGTGGCGATGTCGCACTCCAAAGGGGGAGTTTGTAGCGAGTTATATATATTATTATTGGACTATTATACTAAATGTACTTATGATTGTATTTTCAATTATTACCATTAGCATTTTATTTTATTTTGTTTCGATACACCCTAATATTGAGAACACTGATATTTAACCCTTTTGTTTAAAACGAATAATTGAGAATAAATAGTAACAACGTCTACTCAACGAAACTTTGTGTAAGAGCTTTGACTCACCACCGTACACATACACACACTTGCCTATTTACATGTGTTTACAACTCTCTCAGTTGAGTGCTTTTGCATGTTTGGTGTTGTAATAGTTTACAGCTTTTGTATGATTCTTCGTTGTAATAACTGAGTGTGTACGTTGATGAGAAGAAGTTTACGATCGTTGAGAGTCGACAGTATTTGTTTGAGTATCGTTAAGTAACGTATAAATAGAGACATATTGTTAATTCTAGAGTCAGTTGGTGTGCTACCCTGGTTAGAACAAAACGCAATATTACTAGATATAGTGATAGCTTGTCAGCACTATTTCGTTTTGCTCAAATTCAAGGAAATACATTAAATTGTTACCAGATACGTTCTCAGTGTCGGTGGCAAGGATATATTTATTTGAATATATCAGGTAGCCTCATCAGCTATTCAGTAAAGGAAGCAGTATATGTTGAATTTTGCCAATAAAAGGATAACGTAATTTGTTAAAATTAAACTTTTGCGCGTTTTCCTTAATAAATATTAGGCATTACTACCGAAACGCTTTACCGCTTCCCTACAATATGTAATTCAGTTAATTAAATTCAATAACAATTTTTTAAACTTTACTTTTGGAAGACTAAGATCAATGTGATAACAAATACTGTTTAAAATAATCATAGATCGATTAATGGGCTCATTTATAGCATAATTACTTAAGTGTGTATCAATATTAAACGTTTGGAAATGGCGCAGAGATCGTGATGGCGCATTAAAACGAATAAGGGACAACAACTCAGGACAATCAACAGTTCCAGAAACAATTCCATATAGGAACATAACCGAGGATATGTCCCTCCTGGATGCTAATGACTTCAGAGAAATAAGTAGACAGCGACTTTCATATGAAGGCAACGGATGATTAAAGTTGAGAGAAAACAAAGCAAACTTTATAAAAGACTTTTGAATCTTTTCAATACGTTTAGCATGAGTTGCAGCAGTTGGATTCCAAACAAAAGAAGCATATTCCAACTTGGAACGCACAAAAGAAGAGAATAAAACTTTTTTGGTGTATGGATCTGAAGACGCAGAAATATTTCTTCTGATGAAATACCAAAAGGAATACGATTTTGGAATAATATAATTAAGATGGCAAATGAATGTTAATTTAACATCAAAAACAACACCCAAATCCATATAATCAAAAATTTTATTTAAATTAGTGTTACAAATAGAATAAAACGAGTCAATAATAATTCTACAACGGTGAAAAGTTAATTGAAAACATTTATTAGTATTGAAAGGTAAGTCGTTGACATAAGACCAAGTAGAAACTCTTTCTAAATCCTCTTGCAATAACGCAACATCATTTAGTGAATAAATCGGCTTAAAAATTTAAAGGTCATCGGCGTACATAAGATGTTTGGAATTAATGATATACAGACCAATATCATTAACAAACAAGTTGAACAGTAAGGGACCAAGAATACTACCTTGAGGTATACCAGAGGTTGGATAGTATGGAGCAGAATAGTGACCATCAATATAAACCGTGCATATTCTATTTGATAAATAAGACCTAAACCAATTCAAAAGATTGGAGTGGATTCCCATTTTGAACAATTTAAAAATAAGAATATCATGACGAACTCTGTCAAAAGCTTTGGAAAAGTCCGTATATATTGTGTCTACTTGAACGCCTCTCTCAAATTCACTAACACAAAAATTATTAAAAACAGCTAAGTTACTAGTGGTAGAGCGTCCAGCGATGAATCCATGCTGACTTAGACTAATGTGGCGCTTAACTAGAAAAAATAACTTATCATACACAATATGCTCAAACACCTTAGCAATGTTTGGCAGCTTAGAAATAGGCCTGTAATTATTTATTAAAGTTCTATCTCCGGATTTAAATACTGGGAAAACAGTAGAAGTTTTCCATTTCTGAATAAAAAATCCAGCTGATAGAGATTTATTAAACAATATCCTAAGTGGAACAATAAAGGCAGAAGCAAATTTTTTTAAAATATGGGAAGATATTCCATTTGAGTCAGACTTATAGGAATTTGAGAGCTTTGAAATACTCAAAAAAATAACGTCGTCACAAATATCAAAAGATCCAATATCAATACATGGCAAAATATTAGCAAAATCATTTTCATTCAAAACAGCAGAGTTATTCGAAAAATTCGACTCGAAAAAAATTCTAAATAAATTAACAGAATCTTGTGTCGAATTAGAAACTACATTATTATACATTAAACATTTAGGAATTGAAGAATTATTGTTTTTTGATTTGATAAAAGAAAAAAATCGCCTAGGATTTTTTTTCAATATCTCATCATAACTCAATATGTACTGATTATATAAGAATTTATTTAGAAAGTTGAATTCCTGCATATAGTGGATATACAAATTTTCATCCAAATATGACCCGGAAGCCATGATTTTTCAATTTTTCCTTAAATTTTTCAATTTTTTCAAACCTCTGGTATACCAAGGCAACTTGTACACTTTTGGTTTTACCCGAGTTAAATTATGATCCAAAATAATTTGTACTGTTTTGAGGAACTGCTCAAAACTTATTGCAACAATATCACTTTGTAGCACAAGTGGCCAATCAACTTCACAAAAACACGAATTAAGTATCTCACAACAGCAAGAATTATAGTCAAAATCCGCAAATGTTACTAAATGCAATTGCGAGAACTCATAAAACTGCAACTGAATGGAAATAGCAGAATGATGCATTGTAGGAGGCGAGATGGGAAAAGTACATTTAATTACTGAAAATTTCATTTCGGAACTTACAAAAATCAAGTCCAATAAGCGTCTTAAATTATTGAAAATCGTCAAATTAATTAACCTGTTGTAGCCCAATACTAAATAAAGAATCTAAAAAGTCAATTTCAAACAGTTTATTGACATTACATGTAAGAAAAGTTTCTGCGTTTTGAACCTCAGACCAAACAATATTATTAAGGTTAAAGTCTCCAGCAATACATAGTCTATCATTGGATTTCATATTATTAGACAGATGCAAAATATTACTAATATGACCATGATACAACTCATCCAAACTATTTGGAGGAATATAGGAGGCAAACAAATAAAGATTTCCTTTTATCGATTGAATTTCAACGCATTGTTGATCAAATAATGCATTATTATCATTTAACAGAACTTGCCTAGAAGAAACGCAACTTCTTACGGCAATTAACACCCAACCACCTCTCGAACAGCCACTAGAAACTAAATATCTGTCCTTACGGAATACATTATACAATCTGGCATCAAAAAATTCACCACTGAAAAAATCATCATTGAGCCAAGTCTCAACAATTACATATGTATGTATATGTCATAATCACATTGAGATGTAAATGGAATAAATAACGAAGATTTTGTCCTCATACCGGACACATTATGATAATAAATCCGTAAAAATTCATTTTTTTTAGAACTACGAAAAATATCTAAATTTCCGCAAGTAGAGGCTTTTTCCTCGGAAAAAACTTAAATGGGCGTATTTTAATATTTGAAGTCCAAACTTCAGACTTAAACAATTTATAATAGAATTCGGGATTAACTCCCAACTTAAAATTTACATATTTTAAATCCTGAGGGGACACATCCTTTTTAATTAAACAATAACAGGAAATGGCATCTTTATCAATATGAAAATGGTCACTAACATAAGAAATTATACGATCCGCAGTAACCGTTGGCTTAAACCATAGATGTGCAGCTAGTACTCTTTTGAGTCATCGTGTTTTCACACCGATAGTAGCTTGATCGTTTTTTCACACCAACATGTCCGAAAGCTTGCTGCTTGTTTACCGATTCAAAGTCAGTTGCTGTTCTGCATTCACACTACACTTAAAAAATAACTTTTAATTGCCATGGACGAAGAAAAGAAATTTTTATGTTTGTAAATGGCAAAAATCATAAATGGAAATAATCATTGGAGATGTTGATATTTGATTTTTTTTTTAAGATTTAGTTTTAATTTTTAATTTTTTTAATTTTAATTTTTTACTCAGTGTACTACTTTTGTTTTCTCTGCTTTTGTTCTGCTTGCTCCGTTCAACTTAACACAGTCGCAAAATTCGTAAAACTGATTTGAAATGCGTTTGTGTCAGTTTGCACATGTCTGGCTTAAACGATCCCAGATGTACCCATTTCTTATTAGTAATAACTTCCAACTCAGCATTTATGTTATTACCAATAACCGCACGCCGCTTATTTTGCTTTCTTTTTGTAACATTTACCCAATCGGCATTAACAGCAGAGCCGGCACCTAATGCAATTTCACTCACAGCATCAGAGAAAACATCAACATTGGGTAATGATTCAATAGCATTGTTAACAGCAGCACACTCAACTACAGCACTACTAGCAACAACAGCAATATCCCCAACAACATTAACAGCAGCTTCAACAGTCAAGTTAGCAGCAGAGTTATCCACAACAGGCAATGATGAACCAGCACACACATCAGCAGTATTTGTACTCTCAATAGAAGAGTGGTTAGGCAATAAATTAGAGCGAGGAGCACACTCAAAACCGGTTTGTGTTAAAGAGATACTCCGATGAGACGAATTAGAATTATCGTTGTTATTGTAATTAACAGAAACAAATTGTGCGAATAAAGATTTAAGTTCTTTAATTTCAAAGGCAAGCAAGCTAACATTTTTCACTAGCTCGCATCCCGATTGTAAACAATTGCCACAATTGTAAACAATATTTGCAAAGTTCGATAGAGCACTGACCGCTTTGTCATTGTCCACTTTAGCACAAAATTTACGCAGTTTGCGTTGACAAATGTTGCAAACAATCACACTTTCTTTCAGAACTTTCTTGTAACAAGCAGAGCAAATTGTATTCGAGATTGTAACAACTAGAGTTGTGTAGTTCACGAACGAACTAGTTCAATGGAACGATTCACTCCTGTGAACTAAATGATCTAGTTCACACTATTCCGCTCTATTGTTTCAGTAGTTCACTTGTTTCAGCAGTTCCTTGTATTACAGTTGTTCATTTCTCTCCGCCATTTACTAGTTCATGCTCTCATTGTCTCACTAAATTTGCACAAAGGTGCCCCATGTTGCAATCTTTGCGAAATGGATATGTAACCGGTTTCTACTTCTTCTACTTTTATTCCAAAATGTAAAAAGATTACGGAAACACCAATATTTCAGAAACAGAATAACCGAATCCTTGAGTCGATCTTTAATAGGCCGATTTATTCGATTTATTGAACTAAAACTACAAGCTGAACTGAAATGAGCTCTTTAGTTCACAGCTCATATGAACTGTTAAGCTGAAATGCTACAATGAACTAGTGAACTAAATGAATGAACTAGTTCATTCTGTTGAGCTGAACTATAAAGAGCGCTCACTTAAATGAACTAAAATTCCCAACTCTAGTAACAACCAGTTCGCGCAAACGATGGAATGAGAATGAATGAATGAATGAAACCATTTTTCCGACTCCTGCATATATTTATTTTGAACAACTACTTATGTATTTATTATGGCCAATTGCTTGACATAAAAATATATTTCATGGTTAGTTTGGTTCAAAAAATTTGATTTTAAATTTCAAGAGGTTTCGTTGATTTTTTTACTTTGTGAAATAATGGCAGATTAATTATGCAAAAAATATAATTTACTTTGCGATAGTAGTAAAATATTGTGTATTACTTAAAATTAATGCAGTAAATAGTAACAATATTAATTTTTAATACAACTGATTATAATTTTAATTTCGATTTAATGCAACGAAGATTTAAAAGGTCCATAAAGTATGCAATTCTGATTTTTTTTTAAAGTGCCAAAAATAATGCGACAAGAAATACTGCCGATTGCTGTGTATTGTGACGGATTTCATTCAGCGCCTTCGATGTCACTTTGCGAGATATAAGGGGTACAAAATATCCTAAAATCGCTGTAAAAGGGCCAAACTTTAAATGTGATCAACGTGCCATAGATATTGTTATGTGGCGATAAAAGTACCATAGAGTATAAATTATTTCAACGCAATCTGATCAGCGCCTTTGATGTCAAATTGGAAATTCTCTGGAGATAAAAGTACCAAATTACCCTCCTGAAGTGTACTATGATGACACTTATATTTCTAAGATGATAATTTTTGTTGTAGACTTTCCACCGATTTACATATTCATTGATATTCATATCCGTAAAGTGTCAAAAATGCAAAAATTTAGCGATGCACTTTTTTTAAATTTCTGCAGTATGAAAAAACAATGTGTATTTTTTGTTTTAACAAGCTGTTGATTTTTGATGCAATGTCAAAAAAAAAACTAGGATCACGCGATAAAGTGGACCACCATGGCCAAGATGCCGAATTTTACACGGGAAAAAGTGGTTTTTCCTTAAAATTCACCAATCAAAATTAAGATTTGACGACTGATTTTCCAAGCTCCTATAAAAGTGACACCAACTTGATATATATCAAAATGTTGGTAATGGTTAGTACTACAAACTACCATCTTCAATTTGTCCATCGGTCAAGGCACACGATTTTCCCATTCAAAATACAAAAAGTGCCAAAAAACATGTTGAAACAAATTCATTGCAATAATGAATTTCATTCATTGCAGCAACAACCGTACTTTCATCACAGTGACGAACAATTTGCTGTTGATGAAGATATTTTCATAGCAAGAATGAAACTATACGTTAACTAACTTTCGACGGAAAATTTTGTTGGGGTGTTGAACATTTCCATCCCTGTGACAATGCTTTTCCTTTCAATGCGGGACATTACTGTGGTCGGTTATTACTTCGATACGAAAAAATCTAACAAAACTAACAGTTGTAAGATTTCCAGGAAGAATGGCATTCAACGGGTGCAGCGCGAAAATTTGATTTTTTGCACTGCAGGCTGTGGCGGCACTGTTGGTCGAAGAGAGTTTAGAGTGTGCGTGGCTTATAGTGGCTGACGGAAGAATTGTATTCGTCTGCCTTTTAGTTGCCATCATGCATTGAACATGTGAGGAAAGGTCATTTTGTGTTGAAGCGTATTTCTCAAATGCGCACTCGATCATTGCAGTGCAGCGTGCTTTTCGTTTACGATTCGCTGTTTCCCCACGATCACCAGACTTATCCCCATGCGTTTTTACCTTTGGGGTTACCTGAAGTCGAGGGTGTCTATCAACCGTGTCAACATCGTGGAAGACCTAATTAACAATACTGAGGCTGAAATTGGCAGAATACCAGTCGACATGCTTATTAGAGTTCATGAAAACTTCAGAAAACGTATGCAACAGTGTGGGGACAACGAAGGTCGACACTTGCCAGATACGCCATTTAAAACCATGTAATTTAAAAATTCCCTCACTGTTCAATATAATTAAAATATAAAATAAATTTTTTTAAGGTTCATAATTTTTTTATTTCATTCCCAAATAATCAAATTACCGCGCTCTGCACACTTTTTTCGTAACACTTACTCTCAAACGATGTCTCCGCCAAATTATCCTCACAGTAATTCGGTGGTATGCACGAAGTTCCTCAAACGGTTTCAGTCTATTCCCATAAGATTGGTTATGTCCGGTATTGTACTGTTCGCAAGATACCTGGATCCGGCTTGTTTGAAAACTGGGCATTGACAACGTACTGCACGTACTACATTCACTATTTGCCAATTGCCCAATACGGTGTAGGTGGGCTAGTAAGCCCGAGTGTCCCATTAAGACTCCCATTATATTGCTCATTTCAGACTTTCCCAGGTTCTGCAAGCCTTTTGTTTCCAACATATCGGGGTTTCCCCATAGGATCCTTGGCATCCTATCCACTGTTTCGTGGTTCCGTAGGGCTCTATACGCCGATTCTGCCCATTGGCTCAACTCAGTTTTAGTTACCCCGTAAGGTTTGGCGCTCTCCAGACTCACAGATATCTGGCGTTCGTTGCCAAAATGTTCGCCGGCTCATTACAGATAACACTACAGCCCAGATAATGTTAAGTCTGCCGTGAGTGCAGTAATCATGGATCAATTTTTTGCAGTCAAGGACCGTTCCGGATTTGACACTTTCCGATGATATTGCTTTAATTGTAATCTTGCTCGTAGTGTTTTCGCACCATTTAAATCATTCCGTAATCGCCCGTACTTCTTCTAGAAAGTTCTTATGGTTTTCCGGAAGGTGCAGGTAGGTTCCCGTCGCCGGATTTTTATTGAAAAATCCTATACCTGTTCTTTCCCCTAGCTTTGAGTAATCCGTATAATAGCAGGATTCAATTAGCGTTTGTGCCAGGTCATAGTCACGATGTTCGCTTTAATCCTTACTTCGGATATTCCGTAGGATTCACTCGCGTTTTGCGTCTAACCGACCAAGGCCCCCCATTATAAGTTGCTGTTCCGTCTTGTGATTCCAGTTGATCCATTCACCATTTTGCACACACGGGCAGTCTCGAATTTGACCCTGATCTCAATTGTCTGTATACATATATCAGACTCCATAGCTCCAGTCAGGGATGTTCTCATTGCACCGCTGATTCCAATGCAGCACATAAGTTGAACCTTTTGCAGTATTGCATTTCTTCCCAACTGCCGTCCACCATATTATGGAATCATATGTAAGTACCGGCATAATTGCGCTTCTGTAGAACCAATGTGTCATTTCGGGGCTGAGCCCCTTTTGGGGTCCTATAGCTCTTCTGCATAGCGACCAATATCTGTAGGCCTTATTTGCAATGTCCTCTATGTGGTGCTTCCACAAAAAATTTTTGGGGTTACAGTGCCTACCGAAGTCTACTTGTATCGATTTGTTTTTCGTGACCTTTCTTCAAGTTTTGTCGCAATGTGAATATATATTCGATAGTTGACTTTCCAGGCCTAAAGCCACATTGATTGATAAGGCTCAGCTCTGCAACAAACAGTTTGGGACTCTCGTATTTTACGCTCGAAAGGACCTTGTTTGCAATGCATTAAAGGGCTATTCCACGATGCTTTGTATATATACACGGGATGCCGTTTTTGAAAACAGGACATAGTATGCTAAGATTTCGATTGTCGGGCATGCCTTTGTCTAGTCAGATTTTGCATATGAGCTGATGCATGCATCTTTGTACCTCATAGCCGCCAGCCTTAAACAGCTCGACGGCAGACCACCAGCAACAGCTGTTTTGTCATTCTTAAGCCGGGAAACCGCAGTTCTAACTTCGCTTTAGTTAGGAGGTGGCAGTTGACGCCGTCGGCCCCCTTTATGCTCAATAAAAAATAAATAAATGGTTTCCCGTTACATCCCACGAGGGGATTAGGGAGCGCTTCTCACAACCAGTGAGCTGTGCGCGTTCTAGTTCTATACTCACTGATACAGTTTTACACCGGTTCCGTACGGTATTTTGAGAAGCTTTTTTATGGCTAAATACTCGATAGTGTCGCCGTCATTATACGAGGTGACCTCCGTCGAAAGAAATTTAAGGTGGTCAGAGTAGGGATCGAACCCATGTCCTCATGCACAACAGCCGCGCACACTACTATTGCACCACCAACGGCTCATTACCCTCATTTATATTGATGTCTCTTGAGACAAGTAAATCAGGGAAATGATCTGAACATGCCCTGCACATCTGTGACAAGATTCCCATCCTTATCCCTACAAAAGATGGCCCCTGATTCATTTCCTTTGGTTTGGCTTTGTTGTCTTATGTAGAATTGACAGGTCCCATTGTGTCTTCTGGAGTGGCCGTCGGTGGTACAATGGCTAGTGTGCGCGTCTCTTGTACATGAGATCCTGGGTTCGATCCCTGCTCAGACCACCTTACATTTCTTTCTACGACGGTCACCTCGCTTAGTGATGGCGACACTATCGAGTACTTAGCCATGAAAATGCTTTTCAAAATACCGTTCGGAACCGGTGTAAAACTGTAGGTCCCAATCAGTGAGTGTAAACCTAGAAAGCGCACATCTCACTGATTGTGAGAAGCTCTCCCCAATCCCTTCATGGGATGTTAAGGGACACCTTTTTTTTTTTTGTGTTTTCTGGAAGATTCAATCTTCTCACTCTCGAGCTTTCTTCACAACCGTTTTACTTCTAAAAGAAACATGTTTCCTCTCTCCTCTTCTCCTTACACCCCTCTGTCTTGGCTCGTGTTGCTACCTACTGACGCATTACCATACGTGCATCGATATTTTCACCTCTTGTAATGCAGCACTCTTCATCGTTCCATGCTTAGCCTTTAAGCGGTTTTCCATAACCAAGTACGGTCTCTGCAGCAGTTTTCACAGAGTGTGAAATGTTCTTCCACAGCGCTTCAGGATTTCTAAGTGCCCTTCTCTGCATAGGCCATGGATGTCTCGGGTAACTGCAGCTTTCCGACTTTCTCTCTCTTTAACCTTGTGCGAACCCTTTCTGCAACCAGGTAGTGATCAGATTCGATATTAGCTCCTCGAATCATACGGACGTTCATTACACTAGTAGTGTGACTTCTATCAATTAAACGGTGTGTAATTTTGTAAGTCATGGAAATATAATCATATACGGACACCACTACGTGATAAAAGACCAAAAAAAAAAAGACTCGAGTCTCCCAGTTTTGCCTAAAGTCATGCACTTTGTTTTTATGGGACCCCAAAGATTTGGGGCCTCGGTGTCATGTTTGCAAAAAAGTGATCATATTGTCAGGCTCATATCTTGCAAACTGTTCGGAATTTTGATTTACTCTCTGAGGAAAAGTTGTAGCTCTTGTCATAGAGAATAACAATTATGAAATCAAAAAAGCTTAATTTTACAGATCAACAGCGCAAAAACCTTTAAAAAATTGGTTTTTTTAACTTTTTCCCCCTGTTCAGATCCATAGGTAGCAAACCGTTCAAAATTCAAGGAAACAATCAACTACAAGAATGTACCTAAGATCACAATAAACAACTTTCCAGAATTTTTATTCTTTATGACAAGAGCTACAACTTTTCCCTCAGAGAGTAAATCAAAATTCCGAACGGTTTGCAAGATATGAGCCTGATAATATGTTCACTTCTTTGCAAAAATGGCACCGAGGCCCCAAATCTTTTGGAATCCATAAAAAAAGTGCATGACTTTGGGCAAAACTGGAAGACACGGCTCTTTTTTTAGGTTTTTTATCACGTAGTGGTGTCCGTATAGATTTTTTATTTGTTCGCGTTGCACTGTGTTAGCAGGTGATCTACATGGTTTTTCGTCTGTTAATCAAGGGATATCCAAGTAGCCGTGTGGATGCCTTTATGTTGGAATTTCGTTCAGCTGATGACAATGTTTTTCGACGCGGCAAAATCCAACAGTCCCTTGCCGTTTTCTGAAGTCATGGCGTGTAGTCTGAATTTACCGATAGTTGGCTCAAAGACAGTTTCCCAGCCGCCAGTAGCATTGAAATCACCAAGAACGATCTTAAAATGTCATCGCCAAGCCAGCCGTTGTATGTTGCCTCTAGGCGCTCAAAGGACATATCCTTGGTTTTATCGCATTTTTCTTCTGTCACAAATTAGGGAAATATACAAATATTTCGGATTGTGGCTATTAGTTCACACACAGCATTGAAGCCAGGGACTACATGTCGCAATCGTCTTCCAACTACAACCAAATTCATATTTTTTCTCCTGCCAACTGTATTATATGTCGCAGTTTCTTTTTCTTGTGCATCCATGTCCTATCCATCGCATTTACAGGATAGCTGTAATGTCAGCCTTATAACTTTCGAGGACATCTGCCAATTGGATACTTGCACTGGATATACATAGAGTTCTTACATTCCAAGTGCATTTCCGTACATCTTGGTGCTTATAACGTTTGCAGGGGTCGTCAACAAAAGTTTGAACATGGATTTCAATATTGTACTTTTATAGAAATTCGAAATTAGAAAAAGAAATTTAGAAATAGAAATTTTTAGAAATTCTCAAATTGGTTAATGCATCTTAATTTCTGTAGTATCAACTTCAATTTATTAAGACCTATTATTAATTCGACAAATAAGTCTGAAGTATGAAATGTAATGAAATTTCCAATGCCTGAATTGATTTCCAACTAATCTTTTCGCTGTGTGTTGGCTTAAGTTAAGTTCATAAACTACAAGTTACATATACATAATTTCGTCTTACCCAGTATCGAAAATCGTTGAAAATCTCTCCTCGTATAATTCAAAAGTTGGGACGATGCCAAAAACTTCTTTTGTATAGGGACCGACCAACCCCAATGGATTAAAATTCACTTAAAAACATTTCTTCTATTTTTGTTTATATTTCAGTTCAGGTGACAGATTAAAATTAAGGTCACTGTAAGACCAACTAAAAACTGGTGACTCAAGAACACTTTAAACGATATAGTGCGTTGCATATGAATAGCTTCACCTGACGGTTATTATGCGAAATTACAAAAATTTAGGAATAATAAAAACATAACGTCAATCAATGTATAAATACGAGGGAGATCCCAAAACTACCCGACCCAACAAAGGTAACACAAACAAAGTTGGGAAAAATTTTCTTTATTTTCATCATAATCTGCTTTTAGCTCGATACACTTTTCCCACCGATATTCAATAACTTCGATACCCTGTTTTTATAAGTAGAAAGAACTACCAAAATGCTTAAAATAGCCATCAACCGCAGGCTCCACCTCTTCACTGTAGGCAAATCTTTTACCACCGAGCCATTTTTTTTCAAGTTTGGAAATAGAAAATAGTTCGAAGGAACTAAATCTGGCGAATAAGTTGGGGGATGAAACAATTCGAACTTTAATTCATCAATTTTGGCCATCGCAATAATGGATGTGTGAACAGGAGAATTGTCATGATCAAACAACACTTTATTTTTCGCCAAATGTAGATTTTTTTGACAATTTCATCACTTAAACGCTGCAATAATTTAGCATAATATTCGCCGTTGATGGGTTTTCCTTTCTAAAGATAATCTAGAAAAAATTATTCCATGCGCATTCCAAACAACAGACGGCATGACCTTGCCTGAAGATCGAACAGTATTCGCCGTCTTTCCCACTTCAGTCCACTGCTTTGACTATTCCTTTGTCTCAGGTGTGAAGTCGTGGACCCATGTCACATACTCTACTGAAATACATTCACGACGATGTAATTTCTCTATTGAAAGCATGCGAGGCAACCATCTTGCGCACAGCTTTCTCATCTTCAAATCTTCGATCAATATACGACAGTTAGCTTACGCACCTTCAACCGACGATCATCCAATATCATTTTGTGGATTTTCTTAACCGTGTCTGGCGTAGACACCTCAATTATACGACCACTACGGTCTTCGCCTTGGTAGCTCATACGGGTTGAATTTTATGTTTCGGGATTAGAGAACAAACACAAATATAATCATCGAAAATCACTTTATTGTTTTTATACACTGAAGATTTATACACTTTTGCATGCGTTTGAACCAATTGTCGAAACACTTTTGCCACTCTGATTGAGGTATCTCCAAAACATGGATTCTGAATGCAGCAACCGCTTCGAAAAACCTTGACCTCTCACCTCATTCGGTGCCAAGTCAGGACTATATGGCGGATGACCCACCAAATCGATCTTTTGGGTGTTCAAAAAATGCAGTTGTTTCAGCCGATGTGTGAGAGCTCGCATTGCCGTGGTGAAGAGCGATCCGTCTTCGGCGGTTGGTTTTCCTGATTACTTGGAAGACAACTGCCAAACAAATGGTTGTGTTTCACTGCTCTGCGTTGTTCTAGCGGTACGGTTGCGACATGTCCGGTTTTTCCGAAAAAACAGGCGACCATTGGCTTGGAAGTGCTTCGGGCGCGAACAACTTTTGTTGGATTTGGCTCGTCTTGAAACACCTACACAGTTGACTGCTGTTTACTTTCGGTCTCATACGCGTAAATCCAAGATTCATCACCTGTCACGATGTCATAGACGTGTTTTGAAGCACCGCAACCGTATTTTTTGAGCATTTCTTTCGACCAATCGACACGAGCCTATTTTGAGCGATTGACAAATTGTGTGGGAACAAATTTTTTTTACAGTCAAATGTACAGGGTGTCCCGACAAGAACGCAAGTTTTAAATCTGGCAACATTCGAAGTGTCATTGTTTGACATTTGAACAATTGTTATTGTTTGCTAGTAGAAGGTACGAGGTTAGTAAAAATGGAGCGCTGCACGAATGAAGGGAGTTTGTTAATTGGGTATTGGAGAGACAATATGAAAATGCTGATTTTGCCGCTAAAATTATCTTCAGTGACGAGGCCCATTTCCATCGTGATGGCTTCGTCAATAGGCAGAATTGTCGCATTTAGGGTGAGGAAAATCCTCGAGTGATTCACGAGAAGCAAATGAAGCCTAGATCGTGCGATTTAACACCATTAGATTTTTTTCTTTGGGGTTTTTTGAAGTCGATGGTTTACGCGAATAAGCCGACGACGACTCAAGCCTTAAAAGAGGAAATTGGACGCTGCATTAATGAAATACCGCAGCATTTATGCAAAACGGTCATTGAAAATTTCATTAAAAGATCGCGTGTATGCCAGCAAAGCCGCGGCGGCCATCTGCGCGATATATTGTTCCATACATAACCTCATTCTGTCTACTTTACGATATAATAAAGTTTCACGATTTTTTTTCAAATATCTTTGTTTTATTTAAAATTTAAAAATTGCGCTCTTGTTGGGACACCCTTTATATGCAATATTGAATGTATGCTGGTCCCACTAACGCCTAAGGTTGTCTCAATCTCACGATAGATCACATGAGGATCTTGCAAAATCAGTTCGCGCACAGCATAAATGGTTTTCGGAACAACAGCTGATTTTGGACGACCTTCACGAAATTCGTCTTGGAGTGAACTACGGCCATGATTGAATTCACCATACCATCGATAAACACTGGTCCTTGATGGAGCTTCATAGCCAAAAATTGAATTAAGTTCATCCATGCACTGTTGCTGAGTTAATCCACGTCGAAAACTGTAAAAAATAATCGCACGAAAATGTTCACGATTTAATTCCATTTTTGGGCCGAGATGAATCGTTTAAGTTACTGCAAACAACATACGCATAACCTCCAAAATGTCAAACTTTACGATAGAGCTGTCAGTTGCCAGATTGCAACACTAGGGTTGCCAAATCCCGCAACATAAAATTCAACCTCGTACTGCCTGGATTAAGCTCTGTTACCAAATATTTTACAGTCGTGGTGCAGAAGCAGACTCGCCCAGAGTCGAATCTAGCGATGTTTTAATATTGCTTGGACTGAGACCTTTCAAATAAAAATATTGAATAGCATATCTGTGACCAATTTTCCCCATGTCTACAAATTCACTGAGATCGTCTACTATTGATGGCTCAAATAAAAATACTAAACTTAAGCTTAAATCATATTTTTTATAAGGTAGCCACTTTTCACCAAAATAATTTTTTCAAACTACTGGCACCATCTATGCGGTAGGTCGGTTAGTTTTGAAACGGCCCTCGTAACTGCACAAAAAGCATTGCTTTCTTACTTACTTACGTGTCCTGAAACAATCCAGAGGGGTCAAGGGCCTTAGAAAAGGAAGATAACGTGTTTCTCCAACCGGCTCGATCTTCAGATTTCCTTATCCAGTTGGTAACACCAAGTTCTCGCGGACAATATTCCATCTGGTCTTTTCAGCTAAGTCTTGGTCGTTCTATTTTTCGATGGCCTTCGAGTACGTCTTCGAATACCTTTCGCACTTGATCGTTCTGATCTATTCTACACACAAAGTCTAGCCAGGGCAAACGGGGTATTTTGATAAGCATTATAACAATGACGCAGATTATGCAGCTCGTGGTTCATCCATCATCGATATAGGATCCATCCATTATAGATTCATATATTTGTCGGAGCATTTTTCTCTCGAAAACTCCCAGTAATGTTTCATCAGCATTCAGTTTGACCCAGGATTATGCGTAGTAAAGCAAGACAGATTACATGGGAGATTTATATATTTGGATCTTCGTTTCTCGAGGGAGGCTCGTATCTCTAAAGTGCTTGCTTAGACCGAAATAACACGTGTGTGCAAGCACAATTCTATGGTTGATTTCCAGGCTGAAGTTATTGCTTATGTTTACGGCAGACCCGAGTTAACAAATACGTCCACTACCTCGAAATTATAACTATTATAAACGTTCACGCTTTCATCCTATCGGGTGTTCTGCTTGCCAAAACCATTAATTTTGTGCTGTCCTCGTTTACTGCCAAAACCACTTATGCTGACTCTTTCTCAATTCTCAAAAATAATGGAGAAACTTCTCGCAGATTCCGCCCAATAATGTCTAAATCATTAGAACACGCGAGCAGCATATGACTCTCGCTGCTGATAATTTTATTCGTGTTGACTGCTGCTTTTCTAATGATGATCTCAATTAATATGTTGAAGAGATCGCATGATAGGGTGTCACCCTGCCTGAAGCTGCTCCTCGCACGAAATGGTTCGGTCAGATCTTTACCAATCTTTACTGAGGTTATCGTGACGGTCAGTGTCATTTTAAAACGTCATCTCAGCTTAGCAGTAATTCGAAGCTCCGACATAGCTTGTTGCAGTTTTCCCTGTAATGAGCTATAGAAGGCAGCTTTATAATCTACAAAGAGGTGGTAAGTGTCGATTTGGTTTTTGTGGCGTTTCTCCAGGATGTGACCTGATAAGTTCCGATCACACCTACAACAAATGGATTCAGTCTTCCATGATATTCCACGATACTCATATATTTCTTTGGAGCATTTTTCTCTCGAAAACTCCCAGTGATGTCTCATCAATATGCGATATGACTCAGGATTCTGTGCCATAAAGGAAGACAGGTTGTATGAGAGTCTGATATCGTATAGTTAGATCTTCGTTCCTCGAGAGAGGGTCTTCTCTCTGAAGTGATTTCTTCGCCCGAAATAACACCTGTATGCAAGCATAATTCTCCGTTTGATATCTAGGCTGACGTTATTGCTTCTGTTCAGCGCAGATCTCAGTTAAATAAATTCATCCACTACCTCGAAATTATAACGGTTACTAACGTTCACCCTTTCATCTAATCGGGTGGATATTGCGCTTGCGGAACCATTAATTTTGACCTGTCCTCGTTTACTGCCAAACTCACTTTTGCTGATTCTCAAAAATACTGCAGTAATTTCTCGCTGATTTCTCCCAATGATGTCTAAATCATCAGCATACGCCAGTAGCATGTGACTTTTACTGCTGATAGTTTTACTCGTCTTGGTTGCGGCTTTTCTCACAATCATCTGAATTAATATATTGAAGAGATCGCATAACAGGGTTCCGCCCTGCCTGAAGCCTCGCCTCGTACTAAATGATGCGGTGAGATCTTTGCCAATCTTTAGTGACGATTTTGTGTCGGTCACTGTAATTCTGAAAAGGCGTGTCAGTTTAGCAGCAATGCCAAGCTCCGACATAGCTTGGTACAGAAGTAAGAAGCGATAGAAGGCAGCTTTATAAACTACAATGATGTGGTAGGTGTCGATTTGTTTTTTTGTGGCGTTTCTCCAGGATTTGTCGTAATGTGAATATCTGGTCAATAGTTGAGTTTCCAGGCCTAAAGCCACATTGGTAAGGTCCGTTCAGATCTGCTACAAACGGTTTTAGTCTTTGACACATAACGTTCAACAGGACCTTGTATGCCATGGATATAAGGCGAATTCCACGACACTTTGTAGATATACTCGGGTCGCCTTTTTTGAAAACAGAACACAGTATGCTAAGACTCTAATGGTCGGGCGTGCCTTCATCTAGCCACATTTTGCATATGAGCTGATGCATGCACATTTCTAACTCATAGCCACCAGCCTTAAACAATTCAGCCGGTAGTTCATCAGTACCAGCGGCTTTGTTGTTCGTAAGGCGGGAAATTGCAGTTCCAACATCGCTTTGGCTGCGTTGGAGCAGTCGATGCCATCGTCCTCCAAGTGCTCAACACCCTCATCTATAATGCAGTCTCCTGGGACAAGTACAGCAGAAACGTGATCTCTCCATATTCCCAACATGCTCTGAATATCTGTGACAAGATTCTCGTCCTTATCTCTACAATAAGGGGAGCCGGGTTTGGCTTTGTACTTTTCGTTAGAATTTACGGAGCTCATTCTTCCTTCTGTAAGATTCAATTTGTCCACTCTTGCGCTTTCTCCACAACCGTTGTTTCTTCTTAAACCTCTTCTCCTTTTACCACTCTCTTTCTCTCTCTATCGGGGCTCGCGTTGCAACTGACTGAAGCGTTGCCATACGTGCAGCGTTCTTTTCATCACTTGCCATGCGACACTCTTCATTGTACCATGGTTTGTCTTTAAGCCGTTTTTCATAACCAAGTACGGTCTCTGCAGCAGTTTTCATAGATTGGGAAATTTACTTCCACTGCGCATCAGGCTTATGAGGTGGAGGTGCATTTTGCGCCAGTATCTGAGTGAGCTTGTCTGCACAGACGGTAGATATATCTGGTAATTTCTGCTTTCTATATGTCTAGTTTCGTGTGACTTCCGGTCTGCTTAACCTTTTGCGAGCCATTGCTGCAACCAGGCACTGGTCGAAAATATATTCGTTCGGTTCTAATTCCGTACAAATGTAAATTTTGGAAAAACCAATTCGATTGGGAAAAGTGATTGGTGTTAAAGCACCCATCCCCAATCTGCTTGACTGACGGACGCTTATCATGATAACGACTTAGGTAAGAAGCAATATTGAAAACGCTTTTTATTTGCCAAATAAATGCTGAAATTGAGTTTCGCTTATGAGAATTCGAAAGAAATCAATTTTTCAACCAAAACTGGTTAAAAATAATTTTTTTTTTTCGAAAAACTGATATCACAGTCGCCTTTAACATGCGAATTTCTTTAGAAATCAGCTATTTGATACATAAAAATTGGTTTGGAGGCTTCAAATTAACATAAAAGAGTAACACACAATTTTCGTTGCTCTCTTGCTATCTCATTTTTATATACGTATAATACGCCATTATTCTCATCGGTCTGAGAGTGCTCCGCACCCACATTTTATTTTTAATTTATAATAAAAAAACAACCCGTAAAAAATATAGTTTTTAACAATAAATTCTTTATATATGACCACGCCGCTTTGTCCAATCCCGCCCATATTTGCAGCAGTTCTTAGAATATGCACACCTAACCAGCATACCCAGTTTTGTTCAAATACCTTTAACAGGAGCAGATATAATGGATTTTTAATTCGTGACTTTTGACCGCCCCTTGGTCCGAGTTTCAGCTCGATTGGATCACAGGGAAGGGGTTAAAAATCAATCTAAAGTTTACAGACAGGTGAAGTCAATATAAAGAATTTAAAAAGCCGTTCAATCATATGGTGGCGTTTCATTTAAATAATATTAATACTTAATAACACTTAAAAATATTTAAAGACAAGTGTCATTATTTTCTTGCTTAATACTTTTTATTTTATACTCACAAAAAACAAAGAGAATGCGAAGCAAAATACACATGTACATACATTGTTATTTTCGTACATACGCTTAACAAGTTCACACAATTTTCGTTTTGCTCCCAGACAACTATTCGCTGCCGCTACATCAGTGTGTTTTTGTTTGCAGTCTGACAATTTGCGTTTCGCAGTCGGACAAATATGTGTTCAATATAGGGGTGGTCACCCTATATAGGCCACCCTCATCATTTAGGGGTATGAAAAATAGATGTTGGGCGATTCTGAGACCTACCCGATATGCACACAAAATTTCATACAAATCGGTCCAGCCGTTTCAAAGGAGTTTAACGCCAAACCATCTGTGATCGCAGTCGGACAAAATGTGTTTGGATGTATTCACTTTGTGAATTTAGTCCCTACCCGCACCTATAGATGTTAACACATCAACAATTAGATCAGCCGAATTTTTTTATCACCTACTAAAAGAAACCTTAAAAATAAAAGTTGAGAAAAAGTCAAAATTTTTACAATTTTGTCGAAAGAAATGTAAGGGGCAGAGCAGGGATCGAACCCACGTTCTCAAGTACAAACGCCGCACACACCACCATTTTAACATTGACGGCCGGTGTGTTTGGAAGAGTATTGGTATGAATATTGCTACATTCGAAATGAAACTATATAAAGGGTGTCTCAGTAAGGATGCACTTTTTCATATTAAAATCAGGACGCGTATTTTTTGAGATAGTTGTGATTTTTTGATTGGATTGTAAAGAAGACATGTTCCGATTAAGTATGGAATAAAATATCCGTTAAATGGCCCCCACGGCTCTGATGACAGGCCATTACTCTTATCATGAAATTTTCCATGATTTTTTCACAGAGACGTGGCTGTATCTCACCGATGACGCGGCGAATCTCGGATTTGAGCTCAGGAATTGTTTCTGGTTTATGCGCATAAGGCCGAGATTTTACAAAACCCTACAGCAAGAAGTCGCACGGGGTTAAATCGCATGATCTTGGTGGCCAGTTGACATCAGAATTTCTTGAGATAATTTGTTGTGGAAATCGTTGCTGCAATAAATTGACTGGTTCATGCGTGGTGTGGCAGGTGGCGCATTCTTGTTGAAGGCACATGTAGTCCAGATCCATGCCGCCCAGTTGAGGCCACAAGAACTGCGCTGTCATGTTGCTGTAACGAATGCCGTTCACAGTCCCTGCAATTTCGGGGTCACCTTCAAAACAGTAAGACCCAATCACGCCGCCAGACCAAAATCTGCACCAGACAGTTACCCGTTGTGGGTGCATCTGTTTCTCATGGAGTGCAGGAGGCTTTTCTGAGCCCCATTCGACAATTCTGTGTATTCACGAAGTCATTCAAATGGAAATTCACGTCATGGGAGAAGATGACTTTTTTTTGAAAAATTGGCTTTGACTTCACTTTGCTCCATTACCCATTGAACGAATTGCCGGCGCTTTCCATGGTCTGCTGGTTTGAGCTCCTGAGTAAGCTGAATTTTGATGTAGAAGGTTGTGGCGTGCCTCCACTTCTTGCCGAATGGATTGCTAACATACTTAGAGATCTCATTGTAAATTCGAACCTAGAGGTGAGTTCATTTCGGAAGCAGACTACAAGGGGCACGCCGCAGGGTGGAATGTTATTCCCTCTAATGTGGCTTTTAGTGGTTGGACTTTGAGCTGAGAGGACGTAGAATAGTTGCCTATGCAGAACACGTTGTTATTCTTGTCGGTGGAAAATCTGTGCCTACTATCAGTGGCCTCATAAAAGATAACCTGGGTGAGTTGTTAGTTTGGGCCTGGGTGTTAACCCGGCAAAGACGGAGCTGGTTCTTTTTACGCCCAGGCGAAAGATTGGAGTTTTTAGGAAACAAAGGTTGGAGGGCGTGGAGTTATCTCTGTCTTCTGCGGCGAAATATCTCGGTATCGTTTTTGATCAAAAACTGAACTGGAAGCGAAATACTGAGGAGCGAATGAAGAATAGATTGATCGAACTCTATGCCCGTAGGAATTTGATTGGCAAAAGCTGGGGTCTTTGTTCGAAAATCATGCATTAGTTTTTTTCGGATATCGTCCGCCCAATTATCACCTATGACTGCATAGTCTGGTGGAACGCATTGGGAAACAGCTAACTACCAGTTGAAAATGCTAAGGTTCAGAGCACTACGTCAATGTGTATATAGTCCTGAATTTGACTACTCTTGATGTTTATGCGAGACGGTGTGCTTCTGACAGCCCTTCGCATGAGAGAATTGGGTATCTGGAGACATACTTCTGAGGGTCATGCCAATATTCTCCAGGAGTTGATTGAGTATCACCCGGACGAGTGTTTGAGTCAGGCCTCTGACTACATGCAGCCGACTATAGACTTTGGTCAATGCCCGGTGATCATGATGCCAGATACGAGTGACTGGGTGGGAGGTATACCTTCCTCACTCACTGGTCATTTGGTTTTTACAGATGGCTCCAAATTGGAATCTGGCACAGGAGCGGGAATCTTCAGTGTGGAGCTTCAATTCGGGCTTTCGATTAGATTGGGTGCAAATTTTAGTATCTCCCAAGTGGAAATCGTGGCGATTATGAGAGCTACAATTGAGGTAATGGACTCATGCTTGTATCGATTGGGCGAATTCGTCATCTGCGTTGATAGTAAGCCAGCCCTCAGTGCGATCAGGTCACACATATGTAAATCCAAATTGATTAGGGATTGCAAGATGATCTTGAACGGTGTAGTGCCTGACAAGCTAAGACTCTGCTGGGTTTCGGGACATAGTGACGTAACAGGGAATGTTGAAGCAAATTGTCTTCCTAGAGCAGGATGCACTTCTGCTGATTTCAGATTGATTGCCTCTGCAAATCCACCGATCTGTTATATGTATGGCTTGATCGATCGCTGGTCACTGGACGAGATCAACGCTGCCTAGCAGGCCAGAATGAATTGCAGGATTTCAAGAGACATATGGCCGGAAGTGGACTCAGGCAGAACTAAGTCGCTTCTTCGACTGAACAAGGCTGACTTGCGACTCCTCATTGGGGTCATCACGGGTCACTGTGATGCTAGCGGCTTCACTCACAATTAGATTGTGAACGGGGTTGATTACTGCCGTTCTTGAGGTGATGAAGAAGAGGTGGAAACCATTGAACACCTTCTATGTCAATGCCCAAACCTACAGCGTAGGCGTAGTCGTCGCCGTTGCTTTGGTTGGATTCGGGGAGAGGGCCTGGCCTCTTTGCTCGATGTGGCCATTGAGGATTTTATGGAATTCTCGTGGTGTCTGCCATTGATCCAGGCAGGCTATGTCACCATCTGATGATTTTTCTAATGGTTCTTTCTACCCCACTGGGAATCCGGAGGGGTAAACCTTGACCTTCACATGGTATTGTATGTATTGACCAGAGTTTATCAGGTGATGTATGTATATATACACTGGGAACATAATTTGGTGGTTCTTCTGTCTGTCCTACGTCTATCTATCTGTTGAATACCTTTCACTATTAGTGGGTTCGCCCTTCTCTCTTCCCACCCTTCTCTATTTTCTCCTCATATATACGGGCAATCGCTATGTGTCAGCCCACCTCCGAGTATAGTGACGACAAGTGTAGACTGTCTGTTATCGTCACGTGTCCTAAGCCTACCCTAACCTAAACTACATGTTGTACTCATGAAGGTGGAGGTCTTTTGTCAAAATTCGCTGCGTAGTGCTTCGTGAAATTTGAAGTTTTTGAGATAGATGCCGAATTGATGTTTACGAGCTTTCGGCGACACTCTAGTTAACAGCAGCCATGGTTTCAAGAGACCGACCTATAGGTTGACGCACAATAGTCTTACTGTCCATAACCGACCCAGATTCTTCAAATTTGTTTGGCCACTCTTCGAATAGTTGACACAATAAGTGCACTTTCTCGACTGAAATTTCTTCGAAGTTTGCGAGCGGTCTCAGCATAACCCAGTATAAAGCGCTCCATTTTTAATAATCGGAATAATCATATGTTGGTTGGTTGTTTGAAAAGTCTGCAAGACAGCACTCTTTCTAGCACACTTAGGCTAAAGAAACCCCTTTGTGATACCTGCAATTCATCCATAGTAATTATTGACTAGTCGTCTAGCCAATTTGCCCTTTCAATAAATTTGTCGATATGACCTACAGGAATATCCTGTAGGGCTACGGTGCTAAGTAAATGTGTACCGAATATCGTACTTCTCAGTTCTGCCAGAGCAGGGCAATCCAAGAGAAAGTGTTTTGTCGTTTCCTCGTCCTCTTCCATGCAGCATCTACAGAGAGTGGAGTTTCTATGTCCCAATCTTAGGGCGTGTTTTCCTACAAGTTATTGTCCCGTAAGTGTTCCTATCATTGTGGATAACCTGCCTCTCGGCATGTTAAGTAGTTGCCTAGTCCTCTTCCTGTCCACCTGTGGCCAGAGGACCCTGGCTTGTTTGCAGGTTGAAGTAAGAATCCACTGGTCCTTGAACATATTATCGGCCCACTGCCTGATCTGCAAGCGGCAGGTAGAGATTGGCATACTAATTTTATTTTTTTGGATGAACCTGTGCCGTAGTGCCCTGTCTAGCTAACGCATCCGCTACGCAATTGCCTGGAATGTCGCTGTGTCCCGATACCCAGATGAGCCTGATGTCAAAATACTCTGCCATCACCCTAAGTGATGAGTGGTATTCTCTGACCGTCAGGGACGTAGCAAACATGGTTTCCAGGGATTTTATGGCAGCCTGGCTGTCTGTGTAGATACATATTCTCCGGAGGGTTGTGACACTACTTTTCAGTGGTTCAGCAACCTCCAGTATGGCGGTAATTTCAGCCTGAAATACTTTACAATGATCAGTCAGCTTGAAGGAGATATTTATATTTAGGTCCGGTGAATGGACCCCATAGCCTACTTGCTCGTCCAACTTTGATCCATCCGTGAATAATCTAAAACTACTGGTGTCCCTTTCCAGTGACTACGATTATTCCCAGGTATTCCTGTTCGGAATAGATATCCTTAGATTTGTCGCTGGTATAAGGTAGGGGATATAGTAGTCGGTTTTTTTGCGGGAATAGAGTTGATCCGGTGTAGTAATTCAGTGTGTCCGGAATGCCCCAATATCAAAACGCCACAGTCTCTGATTCTCATGTAGCGGCTGCTGATTCGGCCATGATATAAGGAGTACAGATATTCAGGTTAGCACTAAGTGCAGTACCTATATTCCAGAGTTGCCACTTGCACAAACAAAAAATTCCACTAAATTTAAAAGTGCAATCTTACTGAGACACCCTATAGTTATAGTTTAAGATGTACCTTTGACCATGTCTATAGTTGAATGTATCGATTTTGTAATGATTCTATTCATGTGCAACAGACTGTAAACCATGATGCTATGTAACAAACCAACACAAAGAAGTTGCCAAGTAAAAGGGAAAGACAACAAAGACATCGATTCCTCCATTGATAAGTGAAAAGGATTCTGCACCGCTCCATGCTTCCGTGCCGTACAGACATAAATCACACTTGAGGAGCTGTCATATTCAATATGTCAGCGAAATACCAGCAACGCTGCCAGGAAGTTAAAAATATCAGTGATGTTTTAATTCGTACAGTGGGAATTTTGCGGGGGAAATATGACTACGCTATTTTCCACATAGTGGAATGTTTCTTAACTTCGTTTTGCATATAATCCTTTTTAATGTCATTTTGTAACTCCCACAACAAGGAAGAGAAAATGAATCTTTTCTTTTGTATAAACCATCTCAGTATTGTTGTACCCAGTCAAGGTGGCTGTCGAAAATAATATTTTAATTTGTCACACTGTATTCAAGTGTTTTTGTTTCCAGTGGATTTCCACATAACGTTAATCTTCATTATTCAACTTGACTGAAATTTGATTAAGTTGTCACTCAAAGTTGAATGTTCGTGATTTTTTCTTTTGCTTTGTAATCCTTAACATTTTCATCCTTAACATTTTTTTGTTTGGTACGGGAATAGCATCTATCTTGAGAAGATGACTATACTAAGGGAGTAGAAACAAATGAGTATTAAAGAGGGTAGTTACATTTAAAATTCTGTAGTCCTAAAGTGATTTGTATAGCCTCACCCATAGTTGAGGGGTTGTATACCATTTGATACGAAGAACACTTTAAAGCGTAGAAGAAGTCATATTGCATTCCAAGTATATTGGGACGAAATTCGATATAGGACCTTTTCACTCTTTGTTGAACTTGGCAAGTGTAATTGCCCAAAGCTGTTTTGACAGGTGGTATTAAGAGCAAATTCGTTTAAGCTCGGTTTGTGAAACTAGGTCGTTTTTTGTTTTAACCACTTCTAAAATTCACCTTCAGGTTAACATTGTTCCTTGAAAACATTGCTGCTGTAATCGAGAGTGTCGCCGAAACCCCGAAAACATCAATTCGACATCGTTCTCAACGACTTCAAAATTCACGAAGAAGTACGCAGTGAATTTTGAGAAAATACCTCCACCTTCATGCGTACAAAAATTCAAATAACTCAGGAGCTCAAACCAGCAGATATGGAAAGCTCCGGCAATTCGTTCAATGGAAGTGAAGTCAATGTCAGAGTCATCTTCTACGATGAAACGCATTTCCATCTGAATTTCTTCGTGAAGACAGAAAATTGTTGAATTTGGGGCTCAGAAAATCCAAATGAAACTGTGTGGTGCGGATTTTGGTCAGTTCTTGTGGCGGCAACTGGACGCCATGGATCTGGACGACATATGGTTTTAAATTATCTCAAGAAATTCATGGGATGGCATGCAAAACCATTTACATATTTTAAATTCAAATAGTTTTGCAACCGGATAACAGTGCAGATATAGAGTACAGTTGGTTGACTTCAGGCTTCGGGATTCCAACACAAAAATGTTTAGAGAGAAAGTTGTGTTCTGATTTTTAGCCAAATTTTATGGAGCTCTACACCCATACGAACCACAAGACTTCCAATTTCCCAACAGATAATATTGAAAAAAATTACTTGAGGTGTCAGGGGACACCCGGTTAGAACGAAGTTCCTTTCGCTATATATTATGTACTAGTTAGTTCCAACACGCATAAGGCGCCTCTTGAAAAATACGATAATTTAAATGGATCTTTAAGGAAATATGGCCGTCGGTGGTGCAATGCTAGCGTCCGCGGCTCTTGTACATGCAATCCTGGGTTCGATCCCTGCTCAGAGCACCTTAAAATTTCTTTCGGCGGCGGTCACCTCGCATAGTGACGGCGACTCTATCGAGTATTTAGCCATGAAAAAGCTTCTCAAAATAACGTTCGGAATCGGAGAAAAACTGTAGGCCTCAATCAGTGAGTGATAACCTGAAAGCGCACAGCTCAGTGCTTGTGAGAAGCTCTCGCCTGTCCCTTCATGGGATGTAATGGGAAACCATTCATTTTTTTGATGTGTTAACATCTATAGGCGCGGGTACGGCCTAAATTCACAAAGTGAATACATCCAAACACAATTTGTCCGACTGCGCTCACACAGATTGTCCGACTGCGATCACACAATGTTTGCCGTTAAACTCCTCCGAAACGGCTGGACCGATTTGTATGAAATTTTGTGTGCATATCGGGTAGGTCTCCGAATCGGCCAACATCTATTTTTCATACCCCTAAATGAGAAGGGTGACCCCTCCTATATAGAACACAGATTTGTCCGACAGCGAAACACAGATTGTCAGACTGCGAAAAAACACACACACTGATGTAGAGGCAGCGAATAGTTGTATTGTGTGAATGCGGAGCACTCTCAGAGCAAAGAGAATAATAACGTGGTTACACGTATATAAAAATGAGATAGAAAGAGAGCAACGAAAATTGTGAACTTGTGTAGTAGCGTATGTACGAACATAACAATGTATGTATGTACATGTGTCTGTTGCTTAGCAATCTCATTGTTTTTTTGTGGGAATAAAACAAAAAATATTAATCAAGAAAATAATGACACTTGTCTTTAAATATTTTTAAGGGTTATTAAGTATTAATATTATTCTTTATATTAACTTCACCTGTCTGTATGCATGTATGCCGAAAAAATGTTGGATTGACTTTTAACCCTTTTCCCGTGATCCAATCGAGCTGAAACTATGCAGGCAAACTAATGGCGACGTCAAAAATAATATGGGCGGTATTGGATAAGGGGGCCTGGTACCTCCCATACAAATCACAAATTAAAAATCCATTATTTCTGCTCCTATTAATGGTATTTGAACAAAATGCAAATATGGACGGGATTGGACAAAAGGGCGTGGTCATATATAAAGAATTTATAGTAAAAAACTATGTTTTTTACGAGTAGGTTTTTTATTATTGTGAAAGGTAAGTCAAATAAAATGAGGGTGCGGTGCACTTTCATAGCAAAGAGAATAATGACGTATTATAAAGGGTCCGCCAAATAACTTTTTTTTTTTCAAAATGCTATAAAAAAAAACTACTGAATATTTTCTCAAATTTCTCTTTTTATTTGAAAGTACAATCCTTCCGGTTAATAATGGAAAATAATTTCATTCAAATGGCTGCCTCGGCTGGCCATGCAGTAGCCTACACGATCGGTCCAATTTTTAAGCACATTATCGATTGTGTGCAGCTGTAGTTCACTTATCTTTGAGGGCACCCCACAAATAATAGTCCAACGGTGTCAAATCGCAGCTCCGAGGTGGCCAAACGACATCAGCTCTGCGGCTGATAATGCGATCTTCAAAAACAGGGCGCAAAACATCGAGTGTAGCTTCTGCTGTGTGGCACGTAGCGCCGTCCTGTTAAAACCAAATGTTGCCAATATCCTCCTCTTCAATTTTTGTGAACAAAAATTCGTTCAACATTGGCCGATTACGATCGCCATTGACTGTAACGGCCACTCCTTGCTCATTTTTGAAGAAAACTGGCCCAATTATGCCTCTGGACCAAAATCCGCACCAAACAGCGACTCGTTTTGGGTGCATCGGCTTTTCAATGTATGCGTGCGGGTTTTCTGTGCCCCAAATGCGACAATTTTGCTTGTTTGTTGTTTTTCACAAGATAGCGAACATACGGAGCTGACGGTGCTTCTCTTCTTCCAAAATCCGTACGCAATGTTCGCACACATTCTATTACCATGATTTTCAAAGAAATGTCGCAATATTTCCCAGCGTTGTTCTAGCGTATACACAACCATATTCGTTCAGCGGTAGGATAAACCTAATTATCTGTCAAATCAGACATCAGCTAAGTGTTACCATTCACGAAATAAGCACTAGTTGAAAAAAAACGTTAGATGGCGGACACGTTACGTATATAAAAATGAGATAGCAAGAGAGCAACGAAAATTTTGTGAACTTGTGTAGCGTATGTACGAATATAACAATGTATGTATGTATATACAAGTGTCTGTTGCTTTGCATTCTTTGATTTTTGTGGGAATAAAACAAAAGGTATTGAGCAAGAAAATACTGACACATGTGCTTGCACTGGTCTTTAAATAATTTTAAGTATTAATATTATTGAAATGTAACGTCATCATATGATTGAACGCTGTTTTTTATTTTCTAATGTAACATTTACTAATGTGTTCATAGAAATCGAACAGGAACCGTGTAGCAAAAAGGTGTTAACACATCGCCCGTGAGTTCGAACACTCATTGGATTTTTTTTTTATTGATAATTGTGTTTATATTCCCGACGATGCCACCCAATGGTTGGCGAAATATTGAAGAATAAAATAATTTAAAATAGATGTAACGCTCGAACTTATTAATTTTAAATATATAGTTTTCATCTAAAATTAAAACGTAAATAATTAATTACATTTGTGAAATTTTCAGTTTACAACATGAATAAGAATAGAAATGGTCGTTAAACAAATGTATTATAAGTTCTACATGTGTAATTTAATTTAAAGCAAAAACCGAAAAAACCGGTTCCACCGGTTTTTGCCAAAATAAAAAACCAAAAACCGATATTTTAAAAAAACCGGTTTCCAAAAAATTTCGGTTTTTTGGACACTCTAGTTTGAACACAAGTTTACTATATAAGTATTTGCGACAAAGTCCAAACACACGCAGAATTTTCATCCAAACAACAAAAATCAAAAAAAGATTTAAAGCGTGTACCGAATATGAGGGAATTTTCCACGTCCATTCGGGAATCTGAAGAGTTGTCGGCTGCAAAAAAAAATATTTTTAAAAATGTCTTCATCACTAAATGTTTCCAAAACTTGGATCAGTTATATAAAATATAAATCGGACCCTTGGAATGATTTAGAGTGAGGGTATGTTTAAATGCAGCATCCATGAGGCATTTTAATTTGTTAAAAAATAATCTGTGTGACATGAAGGCATCTGACATATATATGTAAGTAAAACTTGATCGTGTAGTTGAAATTATATTTTCATATCGCTTTTTTCTCTGACGACTGTGAATATTCGTTTGCATACAAGCATAAATGTATGAGTATGTCTGTTTAAATATGGACAGCATAGAGTAAATTAAGGTATACAGGGAACATACGTCTCAGCTGTCATTTCATTTCACACTGCTCGACCTAAGTTAGGTGCGATAGAGAGATCTTCGCCACAAAATGACTTACACCAGGTGGAGTTACAAATACTGTTGACTCAACCTCTCACGTGCTTTTGGTAGAGAACTGTGAAATTTATGTGTATTTTGTAACAGAAATAACTGAAAACTGTTTACGCTAGACTCTCTCCTTTAGCTTACCCTGTCTCCTGCAATCTTCCTCTTCTCTGCAACTATTATTTTCTCCTTTCAACTCTATACATATAAGGGAACCACAATGGGCTGAATTTACGGTCTCGGGTGAACTCGTTATTTGTTTTCTTTTTTCTCAAATTGACTGGCATCTCTCTCAACCTATCCTTGGAATCCAGAGTTACTCAAAAATCCACTGTTTGAAAAAAATTCAATAAGGCAAAAACAGTTGGATCAAATTTGAATCATTAGCAGCAATCCATTCGAACGAACATTTAGACAGTTTCCACTGCAACTCTCCCGGCACTAATTAAAAACTTGTTGCTAAGATGTTCCACACGCATCACTGATCGTAGATTTAAAACACCTTTTTGATGTGGTAACATCCAAAGACACGGGTAGGGCAATCCATCAAAGTGAACACATGCAAACAACTCACAGCGTTAGCATCACATACGTGGTTATTGTACAAAAATAGTCTCTGCCTGAAAATAAGTATGACGGTATGGATGTAGCGGCAGCCAACAAACAAGCAGGTCGTCGTCGCCAAAGAGTACTGAATAGTATAGAGAACTCATGGAACGAATTGTATGCCTCAAAAGGCACTGGCGCCATCTGGCGAAGGATTCAAAATGTATTACTCTGTTTTTGTCATAACTTGGTCCATTCATAATTGTTATATGAAACATTGATGCCTTTTGAAACATTTATGCTGTTTGTATTGTTGTATGTTATATTGAAATATTCTATAAAGAGAATAAAAGGTTAATGCTCATTTATGAGTGCAAGAAGTTCTCTATACTATTCAATACTTTTTGTAGTGGCTCTGTTTATGACAAAACAAAACCAATTATTTCAGTGAGCTAAATATTGCTTTATTTATTTTAACTAGATTACATCTAATGTTGAAGCAGATGAAAGAAAAAAGAAAGTGCAATAGCAAAAGGGTATTCAGCACAAAAAAAATTCTTTTTTTTTAATTAAAACATTTACTAATGTCATCATTTAAATCGAACTCTCATTGATTTTTTTAACCATTGACGTGTGCGCGACTCTTTGGTCGTGAAAACGTGGATTCGATCCCTGGGCTGACCACCTTATATTTCTTTCGATGACGCTCACCTCGCTTAGTGATGGCGACACTGTCGAGTAGTTGGCCACGAATAAGCTTCTCAAAATATCGTTCGGAACTGGGGTAAAACTGTAGTACCCAATTAGTGAGTGTAAGACTAGAAAGCGCACAGTTCACCGGTTGTGGGAAGCACTACCCAAACCCTTCATGGGATATCATATAATGTTTTTTTATTAAAGAAAATTAATAAAAATGTTTATTATTTTTCCAATCAGTGAATTAAACATAATTTGTATTAATTAAAAGGAAAGTTCCCAATAAATATTTATTTTGGAAATCAAGTTGAATTCAACTTGAATTCCGGCCATATTTTCCAATATCAAGTGTTGAATTTTACTTCAATATCACTGTAAAACAATAACAATGTCCAGTGAAATTAACCATTGAATTCAATTCGAATATTAAAGTGTAATTACAAATGAATTCAAGGCTCGAATTCCAGTTGTATTCAGGTCAAAATCAGTAAGCCAGTGCACTGGAATTCAAGGGAGGAATTACATTTTAATTCCGGCTTTAAATCAGTGCTAATATACTCTAATGCAAGCTGTGTATTTCATTTAGAACGAGCACAGTTGCTTGGAATTGTCCATAATTAGAAATATATATATTTAACTGGAATATAAATAAATATAAATTAGGAAGAGCGAATGGACAATTTGTAAATAAAAATTAATTTAAGATATCAAATTTTACGAGTTATGTAACTCTGCATCTGATAGAGCTGCAAATTTGTACTTTGATTATCTGCAATGATAGAATTAGTATTAACCTAATCAGGTCCTCGATATCTAGATATCTACTTACCAATTTTATGGCTCGTCTAAATTGGATTCTGGGCCGCTAAATGGGTTATTGCAGTCCATGTTTAAGTGGTATATAAGGAAGAGTTTCGTTTGTAGCTCTTCCACTTCTTCGTCCTATAAATCAGCGCTGCAAAATGTTGTTTATTTGTTAGTTGAATTCAATACTTACCATATTCCTTGAATTGACCATAGATTCACCTTTTTTGATTTAATCGATTTTCTGATATATTCCAATATTAAATTACTATTAAATAACCCGATAGCTGACAAATCGTCACCTAAAATCCAAAAACACGTAACAACATTTTCATCACTTTACAGGAGAGGCAAAAAATAGTTAGATATTGAATTGGAATTTTGGGAATAATAATGCCATTTTGGATCGTAGATGTCTAAAAGTTTATGGAGATATGTAGTTTAGACAATTGTAAGTATATATACATCGAAATTTTATAGAAAATACCAGGTCAAAGAAAAAAGGTGGATTTATCCAAAACTTCATCTATTTAATCCTTTTAATAAAATCATTGATTTTGATCTTAGGTTTTTGAAACTTTGTCAAATCGTGTATTTTAGTCAAACATATGGTAATCAATCAGAAAGAAAATTTTGGAATTTTGTTGTTACGCCTTTTTGCATTTTAGGTGACCAAATATTATTGATGGCAATTTCAAGTAAAATATTTTCAAAAAACTTCAAACTGGTTTGAAAATGAAGATTATAATCAAGTTTCAATTCAAGCAATACTCAAACATTTAAATTTTCGGAATTTTAGTGTTTATTGGGGTTATTTGAGCTTCTTTATGTTCCAATATTCGTCAGCCACCATGTTCACACATTTGAAACAACAAATGTTCGTTTGCTGCAATTACGTATCCCGAAAATTTCGTCGCGTGTATATATAAATTGTATTATAAATGTTTACTTATACTTTACCTTTGTCTTTTACAATTTAAAATTACTTCTTCTTGATATTGACACAGAACTCACCACCAAAGTCGTAGTATAGTACGGGTCACTCAATCTTAATACCACACATCACATAACAAATCACATCATTGACCTCGGCTTCTCCATCAGTGCCTTCATTACATTGGCGGAAATAGGAAGTGAAATATGACAAGTCTCCTTGATACCGGATATGGGTCACTTTTGCGTTAAATCATATGTGTGTAATTGATATTGATTGATTTTGTAATCAGTAACATGATAGTTATTTCTTGGGGGAAACACAAACGAGAATATGGAGGGTTGTTGGTAGTGGAAATTGGTTTGGTAAATTTGTTGAAATCTATATTCCAATTATGTGAGAAAAACTGTTCAACCTTTTTTTTGTAAACTACATGAATTCCCTGTCCAGTATTTTTTGGGTTCAAAATATAACTATTATATAAAATAGACATACTAAGCGATATATTGTCGGAAAACGTTATGAATATGTATATGCATAGGCTGTCACAAAATAAATAATTATAATTCTATAACTATAATTAATTATTAATTATAATTAATACTACAATCATTGTAACTGAATGCCTTTGAACTACATGAAAAACAGCAACAACATCTTCAATACACTTATGAGGCGTTTACACAGACGGATATTGGAGCATTAGGGGCATAACATATGGGGGGGGCATAACATATAAGAAAAAAATCGTTAATCTCCATAATGAATTAATCTAAACTTTTATCCAACTCGTTCACTAGATTTCGAACTCGTTTATTTAAGGTGCGCGGACATAACAATCACGAACATACTCGCCATATCGAATATATGCATTCAGATCGTGAGAGTGATGTCTGCACGTTGAAAAATAACGGCCTCTCTAACATATTCTCCCAAACATATTCTGCAGGAACACACACTTCAAACATTAATATATTTGCAAGTCCCACACTCACTTGTGTTTAAATGTCTTTTTTACATTTAGGTGCATTGAATGCATTATTTGTTTTTTTCCAAGAAATGAGAATCTGCTGCTCTTTTGTTTCTCCTTTCTTTGTTGTGTCTCACGTTTCTGTTCTCAGAAGGTTTCAGCTATGCGTTGGTTATCACTATGCATTAGTACACAATCAATATACTTATATACAAATGTAGTTCATGCAAGCCAAGCGTTTATTTCATAAATTTTCCATTCCAATTTTCTCAGTAAAGGCTCGGATAAACAAAGGGCTTCACGTTGCTGTCCTTTCCAGTTTCTTTCCTCAAAATCATTTCTCACTTTGGTAGCACACATACATATATACGAAACACATACACAAAAACCAAAGTAACATCACAAACCATTTGACCGTCAGGCAAAATAAGAAACACTTCATCTGCAATTTACACGACCATTCTGGAATATTTATGACTAACTGACTGAGAGAATAATGCAAAAATACAGATACACACTTACAAGATAGAGTCTCTCGTTGTCCGTCTTTTTTTTCTTGCTTCCTCGAGAGCATAGACAGTACAACAAACACAGCTGTATTTGTATCACAAATATTAATATATGTGGGTCCTAACATATTTATCATTGTGTCTCAAACATGTAATATTGAGTAGAAAATACAATATGTTTGGACACAAGCTCCAAACACACTTTATATTTGCATCCAAACAACAACAAAAGACTGACTTTTCAGCGTGTGGTCACCCTAACTGAACTATATAGTTCATGAACTTCCCAACTCTACGTTAATCAAGTTATTTGTAAACGCCATATTTAGTTCTATATTACTTACTTAAAGGATCCAAACAGAAATAGACACCCTATCGTTAAGGATAAAATTTCTAGCGCCTAAACGAACTGGGAGAGTGACCGTCGGGCGGCTGCAGTTGTTTTTCCCAGTGGGTATCCATTTCACAGCTGATCAACTATGAGAAATCTATATCAAATGTATGAATTCCTTCATCAATTTGATGAAACATTCCCTCATTTTCCAACCTACATCACATTTCATTGAATTAATGAAGAACGTCTCATCAATCTTTCATCCATATTTCATCAATAGTTTACATTGATTGAATGTTACAGCAATCTCATATATGTTTGTCATCAAGTTTAAGGAAAGTTTCCACCATTTTGATGTATATTGTTTATCAATTTGCTGTACATTTTTCGTCAATTAAATGTAAGGTTCTCATCCATTTAATGTAAGTTTGTCATCAATTTGATGCAAATTGGTCACTATTTTAATGTAAATTGTTTGTTAATGAGTAGCCAAACTCGTTGTCTTATTTTCATAATGAAAAGTTCACAAAAACAGGATATAAGACCATAGGAAAAATGCTCATGTAGTGAATGTTTTCTCTCCATTTCTCTATTTTCTATTATGTATGTATTTATTTTCAATTTTATACGCCGCCTTTTTGAATCGATCCTACTAATTATTTCCAAATTTCCAAAAGAAATTTCAGTGTAGGAAATTGATAAAAATCAAAGTAGATAGGCGAGAGACTGATAAGCAACCAGAAGCAAACCATGCAGCAAACTACGTTTCAATAGTGTTTGATTGATACTAATGACAACTAAATTATGTTTTATGTTGAAAACCTGATTGGAGCTTATCAGTGTGGTGTTAGACCAGGCAAGTCCACGATTGACCAAATATTCACGCTACGCCAGAACCTGGAAAAGACCCACGAAAAACAAATCGATACATACCACCTTTTTGTCGATTACAAAGCTGCTTTCGATAGCCCCATACGGGGAAAACTATGTCTAACTTGGTATTCCGGCAAAACTGATCCGCCTCTGTAGAATGACGCTGACCAACACCAAATCAGCAGTGAAAGTGGGGAAAGACCTCACTGAACCATTCTGTACCAAGCGAGGACTTAGACAAGGCGACACACTTTCGTGGAATCTCTTCAACATCTTAATGGAGATAATAATGAGAAAGGCTGCAGTAAATACGAACAAGACCATTAACACGAAAAGCCATATGTTGCTGGCGTATGCTGACGACATAGACATCATTGGGCGAAATTTGCGAGAGGTTACTGCAGAATTTTCAAGAATCGAAAAGGAATCAGCGAGGGTGGGTCTTGCTGTTAATGAGGGCAAGACAAAATTGATGGTGTCAACGACTAGAGAAACCTCTCGACTTGGGCCGCACTTGAACGTTGACAACCGATTTAATTTTGAAGTGGTAGATGAATTTGTCTACCTTGGATCCGCCGTGAACAAGGACAACAACGTCAGCCTGGAGATAGATAGGAGAATTGTGCTTGCAAATAGATGCTATTTTGGGATCAGCAAGCAGTTTAGGAACAAACCCCTCTCTCGACAGGCAAAAGTCCGGCTATATCAGACTCTCATGTTACCTGTCTTGACATACATATGACTCCGAAACTTGGGTCATATCGCAAGCGGATGGAAATCACGTGGGAGTTTTCGAAAGAAAAATTCTTCGTAGAATTTATTGTCCTGTTAGACAATACGGCGAGTACCGACGTCGATGGAACGCAGAGCTATATAGTCTATATTCTGACGTGAATATAGCTAGGCGAATCAAATTAGGCCAATTGCGTTGGCTAGGCCATGTGGTCAGAATGAATGAATATAAGCCAGCGCGAAAGGTTTTTGATAACGTACCCGATGGAAGCAGGAAAAGAGGATGATCAAAACTCCGCTGGAAAGACCAGGCAGAAGAATCCCTCCGTATCCTTGGTATTACCAACTGGCAAGAAAATGCGAAGGATAGTGGTAAAAAAAATTGATGAAACTGGGTCGGGTATGAACAGTAAGACTCCCTTGCGTCAACGTACCGTACCGGCCGGCCTCTTGAAAACATTGCTGCTGTAAACGAGCGTAAAAAGCATTTTTCCATCTGAATGGCTTCATCCATACACAAAACTGTCGAGTTTGGGGCTCAGAAAATCCTCATGCAATTCATGAGAAATAAATGAACCCACAACGAGCAACTATTTGGTGCGGATTTTGGTCAGCCGGCATGATAGGGCCGTACTTGTTTGCAGATGAGGCCGAAATTGCAGTGACTGTTAACAGCATTCGGTACAGGAACATGATAACAGAGTTCTTGTGGCCTCAACTGGGCGGCATGGAACTGGACGACGTGCGCAAGACGGTACTATCTGCCACACCGCGCATGAAACAATCGATTTATTGCTGCAAATATTTCTAGAACAAATTATCCTAGATGCCCATCTAGACGTGAGTATTTAGAAATTCGGCAAAAATTGACAAATAATACTAGAAAACGCCACATAAACGTTGACATTAGGTCAGAATTTTCTCTATCGGAAATGGAAAGTTCCAAAGTTTCTTTGGCCTAGACCCCAAAACACAAATGAAAAAGAGCGACGCATCGTCAAATGGTGATGATAATGATATCTCCAATGAGAAAATTTTGGAAATATATTTTTAAGCTCTAGATGCATTATAGAAATGCAAAAATAAATATGACAAAATGCGAGTTTTAGGAATGATGCTCAAACATGTCATTTAGACAAAATAAAATTCAAAGTCTTCACGTTATGCACTGGAACTCCCAAGGCATAACAAGTCACTCAGCAATTGCGCAACTTGAACAAATTCTGCACGAAAAAAAGATAGATATACTACTGATTAACGAAACATTCCTAAAGAGCCACCACAAATTTCGACTACTGAACTTTAAGGTCTACAGAAACGATAGAAATACCCATGGAGGTGGTGTGTTAATAGCAATAAGAGACTCAAACCGACACAGCTCTCTGCCAACTTTAGGAACAGTAAATATGGAAACTTTGTCTATTTCAGTGGAAATAAATGGATGACCAATTAGATTGGTAGCTGCATATAATCCCAGATATACAGCGTATTTTACCGACGACTTAAATAAAATCACCACAGCAGTTAACGAGTTTTTTATTTTTGGCGATCTCAATGCCTACCATACCAGCTGGAACTGTCATAAAAACAACACTGCAGGAAAAGTTCTCTTCAACCACCAACTACAAAATATTTATGCTCCCCGTGGATTTACCCGCTTTTGTCAGGGCCTAGGACAAGCTCAGCCCTCCGTAGTTGATATTCTTTTGACCAACTCCAATCTCAACTTTTCGTCCCTTGAAACGCACCCGGGTCTTTTGTGTTCAGACCATGTTCCGATCACCTGCGAATTATACGGTTCCGTTGTCAATAACATATATATGGTGCCATCATACCAAGATGCAGATTGAAATTTTATTAGAAAGGGAGTTGATGACCAAATCCGACGCTTGCAATCTATAAATATAACTGCTTCAAATATTGAACAAATATTATTAAACATCACAAATACCCTTCAAGAAGCAGCTAGCAAAATACCGATGAAACGACGACAATCTTGGCTTTGAAAACTTTGCTATTTGAGCCTGTATCTTATTGGCCAAAGAAACAGATACACCAGAAAATTGCAACGATCTCTTCCCTCGTAGAAACCATCGCTGAAATGTACTATTAAACTGCTAAATACAATAATTGATTTTCACATATTTAGAGATATAAACACAAATTGGAGTAACTTGCTGCAAAAACTAACACATGGTAGCAAACAAGCTTGGAAAGTGTCAAAAGCAATGAGAGGTAAAAAATCAGCTGTCAGTTGCTTGAGTGTTGACGGTGTAGAAACTCAAAACAGTGAGAGAATAGCCAATAGCTGATGTGTTTGAGAACGCACACTGCATAACACAGACAGTGAGCACACCAGCTGATGGAATCGTGATGAACCATGTGAATTGGTTAGACTCTCAAACAATTCCCACTGGCGCAGCTGACTTGACTACATTAGAAGAAGTGAGATATTATACTAAGAAAATTAAAAACAACAAGTAACCTGGTAAAGATGGGATAAAACCAGTGTTGGTAAAGCAAATGTCAAATACATTTTTTAACTTCTTGACAGTTGTCTTTAATTGGTGCTTACGCAATGGATATTTCCCCAGAATATTTAAAAAAAATACCAATTTTGAAACCTGGGAAAAATGTAAAATTACCGTCAAGTTACAGACCAATTAGTATGCTTAGGACAATTGACAAAATATTTGAAAAAATTTTATTAAGAAGAATATCGGAATTTGCTGAGGAAAATCATGTTTTAAATAAAGAACAATTTGGATTCAGGAAAGGCCACTCCACCGTGCACCAATTAAAGAGAGTTACTAACATAATATCTGAAAATAAGAAGAACAGAAGAAGTACCGGGGTGGTTTTACTGGATATAGAAAAAGCATTCGATTCAGTATGGCATGACGGTATCGTCTTCAAACTTAATAATTTTAATCTCCCGATCTATTTACAAAAACTTATTAGAAGCTTCTTAAAAAACCGCAAATTTTCCGTCTGTGTTGATGATGCAGAATCGACATCAAGAAATATACCAGCTGGTGTTCCACAAGGATCGGTGTTATCACCTACTTTGTATTCAATCTTCATATCGGATTTTAAGCTACCAACAAATCAGGATGTCGCCTTTTATGCGGATGATTCGGCAATTATAAGTACTGGAAAGGTCTCTAATGCTATTATTAAGAAAATGAAAAAAGTTTTGCTACTATCTCAAAAATATTTTGAAGAATGGAAGACAAAAGTCATCCAAAATAAAACACAGGCAATTATTTTCCCGTTCAATAAATCACCAAAGCGGGTAACTACTAAAACTCTTGAAATTCAGGGAACAGTTCTTCCAGTACAGGATTCAATAAAATATCTTGGTGTTATTTTGGATAAAAAATTGAAATTCTCGAATCACAACACGACGACGCGAGACAAAGCGCTAAAATGTGGAAGATCACTTTTTCCATTACTTAATAGAAAATCTGCGCTCAATTTGAAAAACAAAATGCTCATTTACAATATGTGCATTCGTCCTATTATGACATATGGTTGTCAGGTCTGGTTTCCAAGAAAAAATTACAGGTTATACAGAACAAAAATTTAAAAATTATTCACAATCTAAATCGCAGATACAGTACTGATCTGTTACATGAAAATTTCAACCACAAACTACTTAATTCAATTTTTGTTGACTTACAACAACGATTCGAAGACAGCTTCGATATAATAAGAAATTTATATAACTAATTACATTTTACAACTTTGGCACCAAAGTTATTATAATTAATTAATTTAAAGTTTCTTATAAAATGTAAAGGTTTTTTTATCTTTTTGCCTTAACCAGAATTAACTTCTAATGTAGTCATTTTTGTTAAAAAAGATTTATTTGCTGCAATACTTAATGTAAAATCTCAAAAATTGTAAATATTTATTTAATTTAACCATTGTGCAACGATAGTATCAATAAAAAGAAAAATTCTGATGTGAAGTGGCCACCAAGATCATGCGATTTAACGCCTTGCGATTCCATTCGCTGAGGTTTTATAATATCTCTGGTTTATGCGAATAAACCAGAAACAATTCCTGACCTCTAATCAGAGATTCAACGCGTCATCGGTGAGATACAGCCACATTTCTGTGATAAAGTCATGGAAAATTTCATAAAAAGAGTAATGGGCTGTAGTCAGAGCTGTGGGAACCATTTGACGGATATTTTATTTCATACTTAATCGGAACATTTCTTTACAATCCAATCAAAAAAATCACAACTATCTCAAAAATACGTGTTTTATTCTAAAATGAAAAGGTTAATTCATACGAGGACAACCCTTTACACCACATGGAACGGACGGTGGAGGTAGCAAGTTTCTGATAGCCACTTACTTGGGAGCGACCAGAAATGATTCTTTCATAGAGCAGTTCAAGCAGCTCACTACTTCTGGTCTCAGAATAAAAATGTCGCAGGCTATGGCCTTACCGGAACCCTCCGTTAGCTAGATAGAGTGAGAAGAGGAAATTAATGACAAATCTGATTGGATATGCGATCACTGATGCCGGTCAGGTTAAATACAAGGTATTTCAAAAGAAGTCATCCGATGTTGTTTGGCTCTCATATTTTTTTTCTAAATGAATAACTTCGATTCTGTTTTTTGATTATGTTTATTTGAACCTTTAGAATTTTATTGCTTAAGTTGAGAAGATGATATCGGTTAAATGGGCGCCGTCACAATTGATTACCATATGGGCTCGTTTTATGCCATTTTTGTTCATAATGATTTGAAAATCATAATGACCGATGAGGCTCAATTCCACCTCAGCGAGTACGTGAACAAGCAAAACTATCGCTTATGGGGCACCGAAAATCTACGAGTGATGCACAGGGAGCCCTTACACCCGCTCAAAGTGACTGCATGGTGCGCCGTTCACGCTGGAGGAGTCATCGGACCATTTTTTTCGAGAACGCCGCTGGTCAAACGACAACTGTGGACGGTGCGCGCAATAGGGCCATGTTAACCGAGTTTTTTCAGCCGCTATTCGACGAATTAGGACTGGAGGACATATGGTTCCAACAGGACGGAGCAACGGCTATTCTGAAGACGGCGTTCCCGGGTCGCCTCATCTCTCGTTTTGGCGATTTGCACTGGCCCGCAAGATCGCCCAATTTAACCGTTCCAGACTTTTTTTTGTGGGGTTTTTTGAAGTCCTGTGTTTACGTGAACAAGCCCAAGACCCTGGAAGCCCTAAAGGTCAACATTCGACACGAGTGCGAGAATCTGTCGCCCGAAGTTCTCGCCGAAGTGATGGTAAATGACATAAATCGAGCCCGTATGTTAATCAATTGTGACGGCGCCCATTTAACCGATATCATCTTCTCAACTTAACCAATAAAATTCTAAAGATTCAAATAAACATAATCAAAAAACAGAATGGAAGTTTTTCATTTAGAAAAAAAATGAGAGCGGATGACTTCTTTTGAAACACCTTGTAGTTGAAAGCAGATGAGCAACACTACAGGCTAACGGCGGATCAAAATTAAAGAAGCAAACATTCGGTTTTGAGACAATGCACTCTGGTCAGCATCTGATCGATAATGGGCGTCTGAAACATAATCATCCTGGCAGTAGATAAAATGCAAAACCACGATGTACTGGGCTTTCCCACCGCTATATTGTCAATACATAACAAAAATGATAAGCATAAACCCCCCTATTTGTTGGGGACCCCCGCAAACGTTATAAGGACCAGGCTTTATGGATATCTACATCGAATGTTAGAACACTCTAAAGATCCGGTGCCACTATCCCCAACTGGCAGATGTCTTCGAGAATTATAAGACTGATATAACTGCTATCCAGGGAATGCTATGGACAGGTCATAGCTATAGAAAGAAGAAGAACTGTGACATATACTAGAGCAGCGTTCGCAAAGTGGTGGTCCGCGGACCACTAGTGGTCCGAGAGAAAATTTCTCTGGTCCGCAAGGAAAGGTGTAATACATATACATATGTATGTACTTAGCCACTGCGCTGAATTATTGTAACGATTTTTTACCATAATAAGTACGTCTACACAGAATTGACCAAATTGGTCAATATTACCGTGGATTATGTTTCTGTGTAAACATCCTTATTATAAAAAAAAATGGACAGCTCGTTACAATAATTCGGCGCAGCGGCTAAGCCGCCGACCGCACCATACAGTTTGCTTTTCTGAGATACTAACGGTTAAGTAACGGCTCTTGAATGACTGACTGCAGCTTGTTATTCGTTCTTTGTACGAAAAAAATAGAGTTGCGACACACAAGCAAACACACACACACATTGATTATCGATGGCTATCCCTGCAGTCGACGTAGCTAACGAATTTTTAGTTATTTCCCTAACTACCAATAATTACCATTAACTACCCACCAGACTACCAGCAATGATTTACACTGACGAATTTAACATGGGGATGTCATTGACGGTAGTCAGTGGCTACCCTCTGCACGACCATGTACCATGCAGATCGCTAGTTACATGGAATTGACGAAATATCTAACAACATTGTACTAACTACTTGACTAGTACAATCCGCTTGATGAATTCGCCAGACCATAATGAATTAATGCTATGAATAAATCTTTTTCAATATCTTCACCACATTATTTTTCTACATTTTCAAACTTCTGCACAATTTGTTCCTTTTCTTTCTTTAATAAGCGTTTCATTTGTCGTTTTCTAACTATTAAAATTAATTTTTTATACTTCTAACCCCTGTACGCTGTCACGATGACACTTCTACGAAAGTTTAATAGCAACTGACGCCAACACACAAAACAGAATACTCAAACAACCAACAAATCATAACGGGATAAAGGATCAGTGCATTGTTTTTTCCTTGTTTTCGTACTTATAATAATCAAAAGGCGAACTCTAGCATTACCTGCAGCCACTCAAGTAGCTAGTCAGGCTTTTCGCTAACGATATAACTGACTACATACAGCCACTAGCTACTTTTGAAACTGCAGGGATAGCGCACAAGAAATGAAAAGAGAATATTTCCCATGCATTCAATAAACAAAAACAAAGTACGTACTGCTGGTTCCATGGTTGAACCAGTAAAGGTTGTGTCGGTAGAACGTCTGATTTTAGCCATCGTACTTGGGAACTGTCAAATTCACATGTATTTTCTTTTTGTAAATAAATGCAGTTCTCCGTCTTGCAGTAACAACATTGGACCCAAATATCCATAATATTATTTCCAGTAAGCAGGAACATCCATCACACTAGGAATCAATAATGCTACAAGTTGATATAAATACTTAAACCATCTTTTAATTGTTATGTTTTTACAGTTTTTGTTTATTTTGTTATGGTTTAATAATAAAGCTTTCAAAATCTGGTTTCAATTAATAGTAAAGGGTTTTTCAACAGAGACGCTACAAAAGTAAATCGATAGGGACAGCAAACGACGCCATATTATTTCCCGCTCGTTTGACATTTCTCTTCATTTCATCATGGAAAGATATACGAGCCAACAACGAGTCAAAATTATTAAAATTTACTACCGAAATTTGGAGTCAGTGGCCTCAACTTTAAGAGCGCTACGTCCAATTTCTGAATTCTGAATTTCATTTCTGGCTTAATGGCTTCTTCAATAAGCAAAATATGCATTATTGGTCAGACAGCAATCCACACGTAATCCATGAGTCATCATTGCATCCCGAAAAAGTTACGGTTTGGTGCGGTTTATGGGCCGGCGGCGTCATTGGGCCGTACTTCTTCCGTGATGATCAAGACCGGCACATTACTGTGAATGCGAATCGCTACCGTTCAATGATAACCGAATATTTTTGGCCCCAATTGGATAATATGGACTTGGAGGACATGTGGTTCCAACAGGACGGCGCCACAAGCCACACAGCGAATGCCACAATCAATTTATTGGAAAGCAAGTTTGGTTTGGTCTCACGAAATGGCCCAGTCGATTGGCCGCCGTTAGATTATTTCCTGTGGGGCTATGTCAAGTCTATGGTCCATGCCAACAAGCCAGCGACGATTGATGAACTTCGTACGAATATCGAACGTGAAATTGCAGCAGTATCGGCCGATTTATGCTTGAAACAGTCGAAAATTGGGTTCAGCGTCTGGACTTCTGCAAGCGTGGCCGTGGTGGCCATGCAAAAGAAATCGAGTTCCATACATAATGGCATCGAACGTACTTTCACAGGAATAAAGAATTTCATTGGTATCTAAAACCGGTTTTGTTTTATTTAAAAAAACTTTGTAGCGCTCTTATTGAAAAACCCGATATAAATATGTATATTTAACCCTTCAAAATCCTATTAGTGGTCCGTGGGGTTTAAATTATAAATTTCCTGGTCCGTGAGTTCAAAAAGTTTGGCGACCGCTGTACTAGACCAGCCATGAGAAAAAGCATGAATTTGGTTGGCAGATGACAGAAGTTGACAAAAGACTGCGACATCTAGTCGCAAGGGATCACCCCCGTGAGTGAACGTGTAGCCACCATCCGCATAAAAACGAAATACTTTAACATATCGCTAATTTGTGTACTCGCCTCGACGACTACATCAAGGACATGATCTATGAGCGCCTACGACCGCTGCCCTCCACGTGACAATGAGATTGTCCTTGGTGATTTTAATGCTAACGTCGGCAGTGTAAATGCCTTTCAAACAACAATCGGTAAATTCAGTCCACACACCACCGCTTCCGATAACGGAATGAGATTGTTGAATTTTACCGCAAAGAAAAATATGGTTGGATATCCCCTGATCAACGTACGAAGAACCAGATTGATCACCTGGAAATTGATAGAAGGCACTCTACTAGTTTAATGGACGTACGTGTGATTCGAGGAGCTAATATCGATTTGGATCACTACCTGGTTGCAGCAAAACCGTTCGCACAATATTAAGCAGAACGAAAGTCATACGAAACCAGATATATAGCAAGCTGGAAATCGAAACTCTGCAATTACCAGAGACAGCCACAGCCTTTGTAGAGAAGATCACTAAATACTGGCGCAGAACGCACCCCGGCCTCATGAGAGGCCGGTCACGCTCTCAGAAGTGCGCTGTAGAGGCCATACAACAACAACAAACAAGGCTTCCCATTACATCCCATGAAGGGATTGGGGAGAGCTTCTCACAATCAGTGAGCTGTGCGCTTTCTAATTTTTCACTCACTGATTGAGACCTACAGTTTACACAGGTTCCGAACGTTATTTTGAGAAGCTTTTCCATCGCTAAGTACTCGATAATGTCGCCATCACTAAGCGAGGTGGCCGTCGTCGAAGGAAATTTTAAGGTGGTCAGAGCAGGGATCAATTCCACGTTCTCATGCACAAGAGCCTCGCACACTAGCCATTGCACCACCGACGGCCATACTAGGATATGAAAATCGCTTAAAGACCATGGTACAATGAAGAGTGTCGTATGGCAAGAGATGAAAAGTCCGCTGCACGTATAGTAATGTTTTAGTGAGTTGCAACACGGTCCTCGGCAGACTGGTATACAGAGAAAATGAGAGAGGATACCCGTTTATTTCAGAAGAAAGGCGGTTGTGGAGAAAGCGCGAGAAAGAGAAAATTTAATCTTACAGAAGGAAGAACGAGGCCCGTAAATTCCGCCGAAAAGTGCAAAACCAAACCAACTGCAACGGATCAGGACCCCCTATTGAAGAGATAAAAACATAAATCTTGTCGCAGATGATTCATTTATTCATTATTTGTATCCTGAACAACAAGACCAAGTCCAGGATTTTTTAATCAACACAATTATGTACCAAATATAATACTGGGAATATGAAGAGATCAGTTCTCTGTTTTACTTATTCCAGACGACTTATACTCGTATAGATTAAGGCGTTGAACACATAAGGGACGATGGCGACGATTGCCCCGACCTAGCCAAACCGAAGTTAGAACTGAATTTTTCCGGTTTTATAACAACAAAGCCGCTGCTGCTGATGGACTACCGGCTGAGCTGTTAAAGGCTGACGGCTAAGAGTAGGAAAGGTGCTTGCATCAGCTCATTTGCAAAATCTGGCTAGACGAATGCATGCCCGACGATAAGGGCCTTAACAGACTGTGTCCTGTTTTCAAAAAATACGACCCTAGTATATATACAAACTATCGTGGAAGAAGCCTTTTATCCTTCACATAGACGGCCCTCGCGAACTTAATGTGAGTACAACTAAAACTGATTTCTAATCGGACCTTCTCAGTGTGGCTTTAAACCTGGAAAGCCAACAATCGCCCAGATATTCACATTACGAAGGACGGTGGAGAAAATCTACGAATAACAAATCGATATATACCACCTCTTTGTAGATTACACTAGCCAACAGTCGTTTTGTGATTTGTTTCTAGCATACTTTTTCGCATTGATTTTGACCTACTAAACACGAAAATGAGTTTTAAAAATTTTTCTGTTGATTGGTTTTCGAGATACAAATTTTTGAACTTTTTTTTTTAAATTTTTGGAGGTACACTTACAATTTTGAGCATATCTTTCGTCTTCTTTGACGTATTTGATCCTACTACTACTCAAATTAAAGCAAATTGAGCCGTCTACAACTCATTCTCAGAAAATTTTCAAATCGGGTGAGTAGTTTTGATGTTGGCGGCTTAAAAAGGTTAAAAAACTGCGTTTTTTTAGTAAAAATGTGGCAGAAAAATTCATATAAAAATTCATATAAAATATAAAACGCGATGCTAACAGCGATTTTGGTTTTTTTACGTATAGCTGGCATTTTTCCAAAGAAAATAAGCACTTACTTAACAAAATCTGACAACAAATGGCGGACTTATAATTTTTTTGGTAAAACACCGAAATTCCGCTATTTCACGATATTTTGATTTTCATTATTTGCACAGCTTACCTACCCAACGCAAACGAATAAATACATTTGAACTTAATTTAAAATAAACAAATTAGTCTTAGTATATTATTTTTTAATTTATTTAGAGCACTACATACTCAATGTATGGCACAATTAGAAATGGATGTGCCAGGTTAGCTAAACTAACGAAATTAACCAAATCAACGCCCATAAAAAATGAGTAGAAACAAAGATATAACTGTACATTTTACGCCATGTGGAAAAACAGCTGACTTCTTCTTTGTTTTTTGTATTCGCTGCACTTTCACTTCTTTACTTTCACTTCTGAATCCGCAAATCCACACTGTACCATCCGAGACGCAAAAAGTTCGGATTTCTCCTTAGTGAGACCAAAATCGCGCACCCAATCGTTTAGTTCGGCCTGTGACAGTAATTTTCGCTTTCTGCACGCCCCAAATTCGCTTGCACTTGACTCGGACTCTTGATCTGACGATTCTGCTTTTTGAAGAGATGCACCAGGGCACACTGGATATGGTACATCATTCGAATGTGGTACTGGAAGTGCAAACGATCCCACTTGAGCGTAGTTCCATTTTAAAAATCTCCCTACCCCACTGTTTGTGGTGAGGCAAAAATAACAGTCTGTGGAATGGCATAGCGGCTTTTTCCACATCATTGGTGTATCGAATTTCATATGGCGCCTAAAATTAAAATAAATTACTATATTTGCTTTGCTTAATGTGTTTAAATAAAAATTCTTACTTTCCGCCAGCTGCCCAGTTGGTTAGGATTATATAGCAAAGATGACATAGCGACTTAGGTGTCCATGATTCTGTGATATTTGGTGAAATACCAAAATAATTCAAATAGTGCAATTGCACTGCTGCAGTAAACGCGTGTGCGTGATTATTCTTTATAAACTCGCCACAAACATTGCAGAAATTGTCTGGATTGTTCAAACACTCGAACACACGTAGTCTTTTACTCATTGTCTTACTTGTTGGGTAGGTATTATATGCACTTAAATTCAATTTGTTTCACTTTTTACTCGTACTACTCGCGTTCGTAGACACTTGTTGAATGACAAAAAACGATAAATGAACACCTATAAATACTATACCTGGCTATATACCTGATTCAGCAAGTGTGCGTTTCAAATTGTGGAAAAGTTTCCAAATAATGACCACTCACAAATGTGGGGGGAATTTCTGAAAAAAAATCCGATACAGGTAGCCATCGGGAAAACACACATCAATAAAAAAGTGTAATTCCCTTTAATTGACTGTGAACGGAGTAGCAGTCATAAAGGAACACGAAGAGCGTCCACGCACATTCAGAGGCGTATATTACTCTGCAACCACAATCATAAAAATTAAATAACTATTTGTGTATTACTTATTTTTTTTAATTCTGAGAATCATAAAAATTACTTAAACGTTTTTTCCAAACAAGTTTGTACATGTAAAGTGGGTTTGCCAAAATTCGTATCGTAAAATGCACCTGTGTTTCTATGTTCTGCATTTTCATTATACCATTTTCTTAAAAACATCGACGAAACGTCCCCACGGTATTGTAAATAGGTTTTTTACAATTATGAAATATTTGTGTTATTAATATTAATTTAAAAATTTTATCAAAACTGCTAAGTGCTGTGACATTTGAAAAAAATTTCCAAAAAAAAAAATTGCTGATTTCACTAAATTTTTGAAATTTCACGTCCCTTGCCAGAACAGAAGACATTAACCCAGGGTGGTGAAATTTTGAACAGAAGTAACTTATGTATAGGAGCAACTGTTCCGTTCTATTCCAAAAGGATTATAAAAAACTTGCTTTTTCGACCCCTCCTAGTAGGTTAGCTGTGCAAATAATGAAAATCAAAATATCGTGAAATAGCGGAATTTCGGTGTTTTACCAAAAAAATTATAAGTCCGCCATTTGTTGTCAGATTTTGTTAAGTAAGTGCTTATTTTCTTTGGAAAAATGCCAGCTATACGTAAAAAAACCAAAATCGCTGTTAGCATCGCGTTTTATATTTTATATGAATTTTTATATGAATTTTTCTGCCACATTTTTACTAAAAAAACGCAGTTTTTTAACCTTTTTAAGCCGCCAACATCAAAACTACTCACCCGATTTGAAAATTTTCTGAGAATGAGTTGTAGACGGCTCAATTTGCTTTAATTTGAGTAGTAGTAGGATCAAATACGTTAAAGAAGACAAAAGATATGCTCAAAATTGTAAGTGTACCTCCAAAAATTTAAAAAAAAAGTTCAAAAACTTGTATCTCGAAAACCAATCAACAGAAAAATTTTTAAAACTCATTTTCGTGTTTAGTAGGTCAAAATCAATGAGAAAAAGTATGCTAGAAACAAATCACAGAGAAAATTTTGTTATTTGTGACCTAGTGTTATAAGACAGCCTTCGATAGCCCCATACAGAGAAAACTGTACCAAGTTATTTCGGAGCTTGGTATTCCTGCTAAGCTAACACGCCTTTATAGAATAACACTGGCCGACTCGAAATCCTCAGTAAAAATTGGTAACGATCTCACAGAACTTTATATTATGAAGCGAGGGTTCACGCATCGCGACATCCTATCATGCGATCTCTTCAATATATTAACAGAGATCATCGTGAGATAAGCTGCACTGTACATCAATAAAATCATCAGCAGTAAAAGTCAGATGCTGCTCGCGTTTGCTGATGATTTAGATATCATTGGGCGAAATCTGGGAGAAGTTACTGCAGTGCTTTAGAAGGAATCAGCAAGAGTGGGTGTGGCAGTAAACGAGTCCAAGACAAAATTAATGGGTTTGACAAGCAGAACATCCATCCGATTGGGTGAAATGGTGAATGCTGATAAAAATTTAAATTTCGAGGTACTGCACGGATTTATATATCTCGGATCTGCCGTGAACAAAAGTAGTAGCGTCAATCTAGAAATCAAACGGAAAATTGTGCTTGTAAACAGATATTATTTCGGGCTCAGCAAGCACTTCAGAGATAAGACCCTCTCCCGAGAAACAACGATCCTACTCTATCAGACTCTCACATAACTTTCTTGCTTTATAGTGCAGAATCCTGGGCCACATCGCAAGCTGATGAAACATCACTAGGAGTCTTCGAGAGAAAAATAATCCGAAATATATATGAGCTTATAATAGAGAACGGCAAGTTTCGACGATGCATGAACCACGAGCTGCTTCAAATGTATCCCGACATCTATGTATGTAGTTAGACGAATCAAAATAATGCGACTATAATTAATCAGAATCAACCAGCGCGAAAAGTTTTCGATGACATACTTGAAGGACGTCAAGAAAACGAGCCACCAAGGTCTCGCTGGAAAGATCAGGTGGAGGAATGTTTGCTAGAGCTTGATGTTACCAACTGGAAGAGAAAAGCTGGAGTTTGACATTGTTGGATAAATATATCATCTTCATTCTGTAAGGTCTCTAACTTCTGTGGCTGTTTGAGGCCACCTAAATAAGTATGTATGTATGCATATTTTCACACCAATATATTACTTGTTTGTCTTTCATAATTTTGTACAATAAACTATTTGCTTTTCGGGTCACCTTATTGTATTTGTGTTTTTGCTTGCCTTGAAATTATATTTGATTTGTATTTTTCTTGCGATATTGTATTTCATTGTGGTCAATGGCTATGATGGCGGCAGCCATAACCAAATAGAGGTTTATCATGATTTTGTTTCTCATGCTCATCCCTCACCATGATGTTTGTTTTTTCTCCAGTGAATTGGTCACGGCCATAAATCATTCCACAACGGCATGTTTGCTAATTGTAGCATTTAGATCAAATCAATGGAAGTGGAAAGAAAAACAAATGCTTGCACTCGAAGTAAATGGCGCCAAGTTTTGACAAATCCTAAAGGAATTCATTATAAATCATTTATTTTAAAGCGTTTATCTCGAACATTTCAATTGTATTGAGGATAAAGGATTTACTGCCTGTTCCTCTAACTCGAACGAAAGCTTTCGATTGAGTTCTTGATGAAAGAAAGTTGATTTGGGTTCCATAATCTTGTCATTTCAAGACGAATGAAAACATAAAATATTTCAAAACTTTTCAGTATAAATTTTGGTTTTTCTCTTTCGAATGTGCTGTCAGTTGGGAGCAACCACAGAGTCAGGCGAATGAAAATTTGGACTTAGAGGAACCCAATCTAAGTTGCATGTCAGTGACTGATTTTCGTTCGCTAAGCTTTTCGGTCGAGATAGAGAGACAGGCTGTATATTTTACCCAAATTATATGAAATAAAGCGTGTTTTTTTGCTTAGACAAAACTTGCGAAAGGGTTAGCTGTAAAACGAACTGTCATACTTCGCTCATGTTTTGACATACTTATATGATCAGTATACTCTGGCAAATCATTATGAATATATAGTCACGCTTGAACAACGCCACAAAATTATCTACATTTACTTTAAAATTCGCGTAATTTATAGACAACTTCGTGATTTTCTTGTCTCAAATTCTCGTCCATCTGAGGAAGCCATCCATCGAACTGTGATTTCACCCCATAGATGTCATACCATATACTCTCTAAATGATACAATAACACCAACCCGGAATTTGCGTACTGAAGTGTGGAAGATGTTGCCAAAAATTTTGATTCGTCGTCGGTCACATGAATTGGTGCTCTGCCCGTTCACTATGTGGAAAATTTTGGGCAAAGATCTTAGTCTACACCCGTATAAGATCTATCTAATGCAGGCATTAAAGCCACGAGCACAAAAGCAGTTTGAAACTGACCCGATGTTTTATCGAAAAATTGTGTTCAGCGGTGAGGCTTGTAAACAAACAAAATTGCCGCATATGGAGTGAGACCAATCAACAACAGGCCCTACAGTCTCCATTAAATCCAGAAAAGTTCATTGCGGTTTACCCGCTAGTGGTATCATCGGACCCTATTTCTTCTGGCGGCGCCGTAACGCCGGCAAGGCACGAAAATGACAACAACCACTCTGGTGGTAATCACCCTTAATATTGTCCAAAAATATCTGTGGCAAATTTACCATCCCTGACATAAGTAAATGTCATGGTGACATTATTGAATTTTGACACGAATAGCAGTTTTTGTGGAATAATACCTAAAAACTGCAATACCATCACAAAATAGACCACGCCACTCGACCAACGGTTTCAGAGTTGATTTTTGACTCTTTCATGAGCCGCTTTCGCCGAAAAGTTGGTCATTCTGTGACAAAAAGCGAAAAGAGTACGACGTCCGACAAGTGCGCGACAAAGTTTCTAAATTTTCGAGGAAAAAAAACCTATAGCTCCCAGAGCCATCACCGTAGTTGCTCCAATTGATTTGGACACTTGACCAATTGATTTTTGTGGAATTTCTTCCACCTAAAAGTATTCCAGCGACAAAATAAAACCCCCATAGGTAAGTGAGTCAGTGGTTTTGTGTCAAGCCGGTTTCCCACGGTTACCAAAAACCTCCAGACCGGTCACATCCGTCCTCAGCCAGCCAAGCAAAGACCATCTAGTGGCCGCACAGCCGCCGGAATCGCCAGTTGCTCCGCTTAAAAAGGAATCGCCAGTTGTCATGCGTAAACCAGTACGTAAAAACATCACAGACGTGTACCGCCGCACACGCCATTAAAAACATCTCGCCAGCGTAACACCATCTACCATTTTCGTCCAGCCATAGTTCCTCTGCAATAGTAATTTTCACCTTCATCATTTCAAATTAATCACTCCAATATTCAATAGACAACAGTAAAGCTAGGCATAGACGAACGATTTATTGCTGCGATTTGTAAATTTATTGCTGCGATTTATTGCATATCGTTTCTCCACACACGCTCGAACAAATCATAATTCGGCCGACGTTGATGTGTAAACATATGCTACGAAGTGGATGACGCGCAATCATAACTCTTTCTCTCTCTTAACTCTCTTAACTTCTATCATAAACTCTTTGCTTGCCATTTTTTGTGTGCACTACACGACCTTTCGCTACAATGCTTGAAGAGCAACTGGCCTAAAACCCTATAAGAAATCGCCGAATTAACACATAAAAGCCAGTTCAGAAGTCATTTAAACGCCACAGAGGGGCGTAAAGTTACCGACAAATCGAAATATGAGTGCATAAAGGTGCGAAGCACAAAAATATAAAGGCCCTCAGCCATAAGTACAAAGTGCCTTGGCTAATCACTGCTCGATGAGCTAAGGAAAATTAAGTTTCATCCCTTGAAATCAGTATACATGGGCCTGTAAGTTCGGTGTCCATATGGCAAACGCCTAGATAATCCTAACATGGACACCGAAATTGAATATCAATCATAATTACTATCAAGAAGTGCCATAATTTATGAATTACATGTACTTCCCGTGATTGACAACGTATCCAGCTCAATGGCTCAGATATTTTTTCGAACACGTGGGGTTAAAAGGGTTCTCGCAGAGCTCGACGCAAATAAATCCCCGGGCCCGGATGGAATACGACCACTCGTTCTCAAAAAGTGCTCTTCGACGCTTGCTCGTCCATTGCGCAATCTTTTTAATCGCTCATACCTTGCGGGTATATTTCCTTCGCGTTGGAAAGTTGCCAATGTTTAGCCTATCCCGAAAAAGGGTGAGGCTAGTAACCCCGAAAACTACCGGCCAATTGCAATATGCTCTACACTCTCTAAAGTGATGGAGACCATGATAAATTTCCATCTGGTCAATTATCTGGAACTTAACAGTCTACTAAGTGATCGACAGTATGGCTTCCGCAGAAACCGTTCTACTGGTGATCTGATGGCGTTCCTCTCTGAACAGTGGAATCATAGGCTGGGAGAGAGTAAAATAGTGGCTCTGGATATATCCAAAGCTTTTGATAGAGTTTGGCACGATGCACTCGTGTCCAAGGTTAATGCTTTTGGTTTAGGTAGTAACTTCTCTCGATTTGTGTCGAATTTTCTCAGGGATCGCACTATACGTGTTGTCATAGATGGAATCTCTTCTGACGAATATAGGATTAATGCGGGGGTACCACAAGGTTCTGTCCTCTCTCCTACTCTTTTTCTTATCTTTATTAACGACCTCTTGAGTCTTGCTTCGAGTCCAATGTACTCATTTGCGGATGACAGTAGTATATGTCATCATATTCACTTGATAGTCGGCCAAGTCCTTCCACGGTGCATGAGAGGAGACGGATGGTGAATGACTCACTCAACCAGGACATTCGCCTTGTAACTGAGAGGGGTAGGTCGAATCGGGTCGATTTTAATGACCGTAAGACCCAGTGCTGCATATTATCGCACAAGCGCACGAATGACATGTCCCTGTCACCTATTTCTATGAATGGTGTGGACATTGAGGAATCAGATGCTCTTGAAGTTCTTGGCATGAAAATACAGTGTGATGTTCGGTGGAATGATCACGTATTTAACGTGTCCCAAGAAGCTTTCAAGTGCTTAGGCTTTTTAAAGCGGTGTAAGAAATCTTTCACCTCATCTGATCTCCTCAATATATACATTTCATATATTAGGCCGAAAATGGAATACAACTCTCATATTTGGGCTGGTGCCCCTAGGTCCACATTGGGGCTTCTGGACCGCGTACAACGGAGAGCGATGAGGCTTATAGGAGATAGCAGGGTAACCAACTCTGTTGCTTCCTTAGAGCATCGTCGAAACGTGAGTTGCGTATCACTTTTGTATCGGTATTTTCACGGTAAGTGTTCATATGAGATACACGCCTCTATTCCGGAGGTAAGAGTATTTAATCGCTCAACGCGCTTTTCCAGTAGTTCACATCCATTTGTTATTTCTTGGCCTGTGGATAGAACTACTCACTACAGGGAAAATTGGTTTTTTAGCAGTACAGTTCGTATGTGGAATAAACTTCCGGCGGGTGTATTCCCTAATTCTTTCAATATCGAGAGATTCAAATCAAACATTAACAAACACTATACCCTTTTTCCTCCCGCCTCTATCCCCACTTCCTAAGCATTTATAGGGGGCATCCCCTGAGTATTGGTCAATGTGAAAAATAAAATAAAAAAAAATAAGCATAAGAAAATGTTAGCGTTGTTGCCTCGGGATTAAGTCCGCGGTATTCGAGGGTCATGTACAAAATTATTAAAAGTGTTTTGTGAAACCTGTGAAATCGTCAGAAGTTTCCACAAGTCGTTGAGTTGGTGAACGTGACTTATGGGAACTCTCGAATAAATTGCCCGAAACGAAACGAAAGTTCTAAATTTTCCGTCATGACCCAATTGGGCATCAAATGACATACCTAGGTCACTGTTTACGAGCGTAAATCCAGCCAACACAGGCTAGATTAGCTGTATGTTTTAAAAAGGTTGAAAGAAAACAGTCTAATCTGCTTTGCTCGAGCGCTGGTTAACGCATTTTAGAATGTAGTTGAAAAATTCTGCAATTTAAAGTTTTTTTTTGCAAAGAATCCCTGGACATTTTGAGAAACCCATCAGATATACTAAACCCAGAATGTTAGTTCTTAAATGACTCGATGAATTGATAACAATTTTTTAATTCTATTTGTTTTGAAAAAAGTAAATAATTTTAAGTGCTAATGGATAGCATAATTCTAAGTCAAGGCTTGATAATTAGCCAATTTTAGTTAAGCGCTTGGCCCTGAAGGGCAGATCTATGTATAGATTTAAAAGTGATTTATGAAGTTTAATGTGCATCTTACAGTACTTTTGTGCGACCGTAAAGTAGAGTTAACTTTCTTTCTTTTTAAAAAATCCAATGAGTGTTCGAACTCACGGGCGATGTGTTAACACCTTTTTGCTACACGGTACCTGTTCGATTTCTATGAACACATTCGTAAATGTTACATTGGAAAATAAAAAACAGCGTTCAATCATATGATGACGTTACAGTTAACAAATATTAATACTTAAAATTATTTAAAGACCCAGTGCAAGCACATGTGTCATTATTTTCTTGCTCAATACTTTTTGTTTTATTCCCACAAAAGTCAAAGAATGCAAAGCAACAGACACTTGTACATTAGACCAACCCGATTTTACCTTGTTGTCGAATTTGGACTTGGGACCAAATTTTTTTGAGTCTATAAAAACACACAAGAATTTTGAATAAGTTTTTATTCGGCGAAGGGCTACTATCCGCGCAAACGCGATTTGTGATTTTTCATAAAAAATTACTTTTTCCAAAAATTCAAGTAATATGGGATTTGCATTTTTACGATAACTCAGAAAGGTTTTACTTGATTTGAAGTTTGTTGCATTCGTTGGAAAGATAATTAAATTTTCTAGATCTTTCCTAAAGAAACATTGGTGTTATTTTTAGCCAGTTTTTCTACACAGTTCAACAAAGTGAGATTTTTTAATTTTAGGTTTCAAAATATACCTGTTCTGTGCAATAACTAGCCAATATTTTTTAGCTGTGTAAACTCAAAATGGTAGGTAATTTAAAAGGTAACAGTTTCATATGCGTAACAGCTATATTTAGTTTATTAAACAATAGAATAGGGGGTTTCAAAAAGTACAGTCATAATTTTTTTTGTATTTTTTTTTCAATATGATTTACTGCTGGAGATTTTTTAAGATTGTGCCTTTATTGCCGTTTGGATGATTTTTGTTAAACTTTTCGATTACTTGAATCAGGTTGTTTTGTTGGGTTGAATCCATTGTTAATGTGTTATTTACTGTTTTTAAAAGACCGATTGCACGTTCAGCTGGGTTATTTACCACTGTTAAGTTATTCGCTATTTCTTTTATTTTTATGTAATCGTCATTTTCATGCCAACAGGATGGGGGACTCCTTATAAAGTCGTAGTCAACTCCTACGATTTCAAAAAATTTGCAAGTGTTTTGTGACACCATATTGGTTACGTCAAGCCCATCGTCATCGTTATTAAGAACTTTACGAAACAAATTTTGTTGATCTCCCGTTCTGTCTAAAGATGCCGCCATTTTAGCCAAACTCTCTTCAGAGTGTCTTGGATCAAAAAAAGAAAGTCCCAAAGTAATGTCGCTTAAGTATGTCGTGACATGATCTTCAGCGCAGCTTCTGCTAATGAACTATTTATTTGGCGATATTGTTTAAGCTGTTCGATTAATTTTACATCATTTAATGCGGCTTGTGCTGCTAATGTACAAGTGAACCAGTGTTCGAGATATATTTTGACCAAAAATATATTGAATTCAGACAACCCAATCAATTCCTCATCTAAAAGTAAACAAAGTTGTGAATGAGATTTTGTGTTTTTTTATTTTTACTCTCACACACTTACCAGTTAAATTGAATTGGCTTCGAAAAGCAAATATTTTTAAACTGTAAGTCGCTCGCCCCATAAATCGAGCCCGGTGTAATGCTCCAGCTTGATGAAAGCTGTTTTTTTGTTATGACAAACTCGCTATCTATTTTTTGCTGAAATTGACGCCTCTTTTTCTCCTCAGTGGAAGTATTCCGATTTATGCTGCGCTTCAACTTGAAGTACGTTGCGTGTAAAGCATTTATGTTTTTTGCAATATATTTTCGATCATGTAAATTGTCCTCCTTTCGTATTGTTCGCCATATTTCAAGAACCTCATCTGCAATAATCAAAGCTTGTTCGTGCAACGTCATTTTGCCTTTTTTTGTAAAACTTAAAAGTCTGGCAATTACCTCTCTTCCTGAAGGTGTTTTTCGTCTGCTGAAATAAGTACTTGGATCTAAAATAAAGCACTTACAATTTATTAAAGAAGTTGAATGAAAAATAATTAAGAATCATAGGAGAAACATTGCTAAATGACTTTGGCTCTTATAGATTTCATGTGTGAGACAATAGGCAATATTGTTTTCCACAATTCTTGACAAACACTTACCTACAATCCACGACAGGCTAACTTCCTTGTTAGTTAACATTATTTCACTTTAGTATTGAAAGAAAAACACTATTTAATCGCAAAAATTCTACGACTGAACCACGAAAATTCTAACAACATTTTATTTTGCGATCAAAATGTTTGCCTTTTTTAAAAGTAAAATTTTTTAAAAGCAACGCTTGCTAAGGAAGTTAGAGATAAATATATTTTATATAATCAAATATCGGGCAAAGTGTAACAAAATAAATTTAAAACAAAAATATTAATAAAAAAAAATGACTGCACTTTTTGAAACCCCCTATTCTATTGTTTAATAAACTAAACATAGCTGTTACGCATATCAAACTGTTACCTTTTAAATTACCTACCATTTTGAGTTTACACAGCTAAAAAATATTGGCTAGTTATTGCACAGAACAGGATAATAAGAGCCCAAAAACGATATATTTTGAAACCTAAAATTTAAAAATCTCACTTTGTTGAACTGTGTAGAAAAACTGGTTAAAAATAACACCAATGTTTCTTTAGGAAAGATCTAAAAAATTTAATTATCTTTCCAACGAATGCAACAAACTTCAAATCAAGTAAAACCTTTCTGAGTTATCGTAAAAATGCAAATCCCATATTACTTGAATTTTTGGAAAAAGTAATTTTTTATGAAAAATCACAAATCGCGTTTGCGCGGATAGTAGCCCTTCGCCGAATAAAAACTTATATACATATATCAAAATTCTTGTGTGTTTTTATAGACTCAAGTCCAAATTCGACAACAAGGTAAAATAGGGTTGGTCTATTGTACATACATACATACATTGTTATATTCGTACGATATAACCGAAGATCAACATAAAATACTTTTTTAATATTACTCCAAATAAAACACTTCAATCTCGACTCGCCGATATCGGATCGCCTTCATTTTTGGCCTAAACTCTTCGTCGAAACCCGCACTAGCTTTTTAATCCAAAAATTAATAAAATCGGCTATGAATTTCCGGAGAAAATCGCGTGGGAAAATTATATGAAAATCGCCCAATAGTCACTTTCAATACCGACTGCCAAGCAACGAACAAACAAACGATGATAAGACAAAACCGAAGATCAACATAAAACACTTTTTTAATATTACTCCAAATTGAAACACTTAAATCTCGGCTCGCCGATATCGGATCGCCTTAATTTTTGGCCTAAACTCTTCGTCGAAACCCGCACTAGCTTTTTAATCCAAAAATTAATAAAATCGGCTATGAATTTCCGGAGAAAATCGCGTGGTAAAATTATATGAAAATCGCCCAATAATCACTTTCAAGACCGACTGCCAAGCAACGAACAAACAAACGATGATTTACTCTTACAAACCTAACACTTGCGTATGTATTAAACTGATAGTTTACTGCCCTAGAGGCGCGCGTATAGATGTTAACACATCAATAATAAATGAAGTTTTATAACGTACCAAAATTCATCCGCGTTATAAATATGACTGGCTAAAGAGGTCGATAGGTAAAGGCGGGGGTAAGATGGACGGCATCCGGGTAACTTTTGATTTTGGGACTCTGCGGAAATATCCGAGTCATGGCGGAGTCGCAGGGGCTTCGAGTGGGAGGGTACCGCTGGCATTATCATCTGAAAGTGTCTTCAGTAAAGCAAGGATACCCTGCGAAAACTTTTCTTCCCTTTCAACAGGTCAACCAAAACAAAACAATTTTTCCGACTTTCTCTTTGTTTCAGGTCAGCGGTAGTTAATTTTTCTTTTTGTGCCTTTTATTACAAAACTAATTTCGGACTCGTTTCTTTTTAATTTTATTTTATGTTGATATAACCGTTTGTGTGAAATCCCCGTCTCAGTATGTAATCTAGTGTTCAGTGGCAGGCTGTAGATCGTTTTGTTGGATCGGTCGGTTATTAGTTCGTTTGGAGGGGAACATAAAATGAAGGGAGGGGAGCGTGGACACTTGTGTGTGCTGGAAAGTTTACAGATCTTTGCTGTCGTTTGTTTACTTCTGCGAGCAGCGTGTAAATGTGTGTGTATGTACATTAATACAAAGGATTGGCGATGTATACGCTCACTATATCAATGGGGTTTTTCCTTAACACATTTCTGTGAATACATTGGGATGTAGTTGGAAAGCAGCTAATCTATTGTGCTGCCATATCATAAAATGTATTGCTGTAGCTGTACTTCAAATGAAGATGTCGCTATAATGTGATACGTTAAACTAGATATAGTTTCATCCTTAAACATATGGCATACAGTCTTCGAGCACACAAACTAAAAAATAAATTAATAAATCCTATTATCCTATTTTTCCTATCATAAGCCCATATTATCAAAAGTAACTTTCAAATAATCAAATTGATTTGCGTCTGTTATTTATCATTTATCCTTACTCTTTTAATTTAATAACATATTTATCCTATTTTTCCTACCATAAGCTTATGTATATTATCAAAAGTAACTATCAAATAAATAAATTCATTTGCTTATGTTATTTATCATTTATTGTTATGTATGTTTTCTGTCTTATCGGATGGCGTATTCTACGTTAAACTTAATGGCCGTGTCTCTGACACAGCCTGCAGGAACAACTGTCTGCTGTAGTTTTTTTATAACATCAATTTCTATTTAGCTTAAAAAACACCCTTTACATTTGAGGTGCAACAATTTCATATTGCAAGTTTGATACACAAATTTCACAAAAGTTCAACAAATGAAATATACACAAAAGATCAAAAAGTTTGCAGAAATGTACGAAAAATGTAAATAAATAAATGGATTGCCATTACATCCCATGAAGGGATTGGGGAGGGCGTCTCACAACCAGTGAGCTGTGCGTTTTCCAGTTTTATACTCCCTGATTGGGACCAACAGTTTTACACCGTTTCCGAACGGTATTATGAGAAGCTTTTTCATGGCTAAATACTGGATAGTGTCACCCTCACTATGCGAGGTGACCGCTGCCGAAAGAAATTTAATGTGGTCAGAGCAGGGATTAAACGCAGGATCTCATGTACAAGAGGATTATAATTAAGTCATGGAAAAATATAGTAACTCCAACAAACTATACTAACCTCAACAAGATAAATCCAGCCATATGCACACTAATACAAAGCATCGTAGTAACTGGCTTCACACATACACAACCATTCACTGTACAAAACGAACGGCATTTTAGTGCCTTATGACAGGAACTACAACTTTCACTCAGAGAGTAAATCAAAATTCCAAACGGTTTGCAAGATATGAGCCTGACAAAATGATAACTTTTTTTTGCAAAAATTGCGCCGAGGCCCCAAATCTTTAGGGGCCCATAAAAACGAAGTGCATGACTTTGGGCAAAACTGTGAGACGCGGATCTTTTTGTGGTCTTTTATCACGTAGTGGTTTTCCGTATACGATTGGGAATTATCAATCACGATTACCCATTACACATGGGGGGGTTACCCAGGGTAACCCATCCCCATTTTTTGAACGAACAAATAGAAAAATTTTAAAAAAAACCCATATCTCGGCAACGGAGCGTCGAATCGAAAAAATATGTAATTTTTTAAAGTTTCTAAGGGTTTTTCATAAAGTGGTCCAATTCGTATGGAAGACTTTCTTTCCCCAAAAATCGCCATAATAAGAAAATCGCTGAAATAAAAAAATGGCTATAGCTCGGAAACGGTTCGTCCAATTGCAGAAATAATATAACTTTTACCTCTATGGGGGCTTTAGCAAATGGATGTCTTCAATATGGCAAAATACGTCCGAAAGTGTTAACGATTTTTCAAAAAAAAGTGATGCCGTATTAAATACATCCTATGGTGGTAAAAAATTTATTATTGTTGGGATTGGGATTTCTTCGCTTTTCAGCGATTTTCATATTTTGAGTCACTTTATGAAATCCCCTTAGAAACGCATAAAAATTAATTATTTTTTCGATTGGACGCTCTGTTTTCGAAATATAGACATGATTGCATTTTAGCGTTTTTTTAAGCCGAAAAATTTTAATTTAACGATTTTGTTTTACAAAAAGTGATGCCCATATTGGAGACGTCCATTGGTTGTAGCCTCCTATGGAAAAAAACTTATTAATGGAGATAAAAATAAACATTTTTTTCCGATTTGACGCACCGTTTCCGAGTTATAGCCATTTTTGTATTTCAGCGATTTTTGTATTTTTGGCGGTTTTTTAAAAAAATAAATTCTTCCACACGAATTGGACCACTTTATCTCCATATATCTCCGAAATATAGACTTTTTTCTAATTTTTTTCCAATTTTCGAACAAAAATTAAGATGGGTTACCATGGGTAACCCATTACCCTTCGCCGTGGGTAATGGATAAAGGCCGCTTACCCATTCTCCATTATTTTCCCCACTACCCTGAGGTTAAAGGATAATCGTGACCGGTAATAGCGCATTGTAGTCGTGGATAATGGATAATCGTAATAGGTAATTCCCCATTTTCGTGAGTAGCTACCCATTATTTTGCATGCCCGGCAATTGGAGTCTTAGTGTACAATGTCCCATTTTTAAAAAAGGTGACCCGAATCTCTGTGCCAACTACCGTGGAATAAGCATTTTATCCATAGCAAATAAGGTTCTATCAAGTATAATGTGCGAAAGACTAAAACGAATTATCGCTGACCTGATTGGACCATACCAGTATTGCTTTAGGCCTGGAAAATCGGCATCTGAGCAAATTTTCACGCTACGCCAAATCCTGGAGGAGACCCACGAAAAATAAATCGACACCTATCACTTATTTGTCGATTACAAAGCGGCCTTCGATAGCCCGATACGGGAGAAACTCTACGATGCAATGTCTGAGTATTGTATTCCTGCAAAACTCATACGCCTTTGCAGTATGATCTTGACGAACACCAAATCCGCAGTGAATGTTGGTAAGGGTCTTACCGAACCTTTTGAAACTAAGCGAGGCCTCAGGCAAGGTGACACCCTATCGTGCGATCTCTTTAACATCTTAATAGAGATGATTCTGAAAAAAGCTGCTGTCAGCATGAATAAAACCATCAGCAGCAAAAGTCATATGCTGCTCGCGTATGCTGATGATATAGATATTATTGGACGCACAGTTAGAGAAGTTACTGCGGTGTTTTCGAGAATTGAGAAGGAGTCAGCAAAAGTGGGTCTGACGGTAAATTAGGACAAGACAAAATTAATGGTTTCAACGAACAGGGCCTCCACGCGATTAGACCAAAGCGTTAACGTTGATAACCGTTATAACTTCGAGGTAGTGGACGAATTTATATACCTCGGATCTGCCGTGCACAAAAACAACAACGTCAGCCTTGAGATCAAGCGGAGAATTGTGCTTGCGAATAGATGTTATTTTGGGCTAAGCAAGCACTTTAGAGATAAAGCCCTCTCTCGAGTAACAAAAGTCCAGCTGTACCAGACTCTCATTCAACCTGTCTTGCTTTATGGCGCAGAATCATGGGTCCTATCGCAAGCAGACGAAACATCTGTAGGAGTCTTCGAGAGAAAAATACTCCGAAAAATGTATGGCCCTATAGTGCACAACGGCGAGTATCGGCGACGCATGAAGCATAAGCTGTATGAGCTTTATCCTGATCAAGATTAAGCGGATCAAGATAACTCGATTGCGCTGGCTACGCCATGTCAGTAGAATGGATGAAGATGAACCAGCGCGAAGGGTTTTCGAAACCGAACTCGAAGGAAGACGGAAAATAGGAAGACCAAGCAAGACTCAGGTTGACGAATCCCTGCGTACAGTTGGTATTACAAACTGTAGAGATAAAGCAAGGATCGAACTGGTTGGCGAAATCTGTTGTCTTTGTTTTATAAGGTTCCTGACCCCCGGGGTTGTTCGATACCGGATAAGTAAGTAAGCTACCCATTATTTTCCCCATACCCTGTGAGTAACGGGTAAACGTTCATTACATATTCCCCACGGCGATGTATATGTGTTACACATGAGGGGATAAATACGAACTCTGGCCAGAACTACAACGTTTGTAACAAGGTTGCCCTGAAACAAATTTGTAGTTTTCGTTTATAGTGTGCGTGTCTTTGTTGATAGAACCTTACAAGTACAAGTTTAAAACAAACTGAATCCGATAATTTGAATTCGATTCGCTTATGCTTCGGATGATTTTGATTCGCTTACCATCAAATCAAATATTATATGTTATTCGTTGCGTATACTTGGTTTGCTTTATTTTTGACGATAAAACTGCAAGACGTCTTGAAAGTAAGTAACTTGTTGGTACTATCCAGTATACATGGACAGACGAGGTAAGAGCAATGCTAAATCGATTCAGAAAATTATTCTCAGTCGGTCGGATTGGACTATGTTTTCTATTTCTGTATATTAAAAACATCAGCGCTTACTTGTTTATAAGTGGTTGTAGTGTTTTTGATAATCAAACCTAATTTTTCAACTGAGTTCAATTTAATCTTCTTTTGTCTACTATATTCAATGTTCCAAAGTGTTATTACTTCGCATATAATTGAAAAAGGTTTTAAATTGGTTTTAGTGTCAAGTTTTCCTTGAATATATGCTATTTTTTACGCTTAATTAATTTTGAGTAAAACTTTACTCTGAATTGGTATTGCTCGCAATGGACTTGCAAAACAACATAATTTGCGTTTTTATCGTCAACGATTCTCGAAGAAACATTAAATTGAATTTCTGTTGTCACATCATAAACTAACGTATATCCCCACTCTAAAAATATGCACTGATTTGTCACAAAATGGAATGCCTAAAAGTATCCAATGACAATATTGACTACCTGTTTTAATATGGGTTTAGTAATTGCTTCTGTGGGTTCTCAGTATAAATTGAAATTCAAACCGCAGGATATTACATTTCCGATTCCATAAAAATTTTTTTCAGTATTTTCTTATAAGAAGGAAATAAAAAATAATTTGCGTGGTGTCTTTGTAATACCGGGAATACGGGGTCACGTGTCGTAACCGATATCATGTCAGATAACTACCACACATTTTTATATTCCTAAGACCCCTTTCACACTCGGCAAGTTACTTGCGCAAGTCAGTTTCTCAACTTTCCGAGTACAAGCAAGTCTGTACCTCAAATTTATTCCCCTAACCCGACCTTAACTCTGTCATCAACAAACCAAGTCTTGGGCAAGAGACTTGCGCAAGTAATTTGCCGAGTGTGAAAGGGGTCTAAGTGTAAAACATATATTGGGATTTCCGCAACACTCTCATATATATCTTGTTTACCTTGTCCAGAAGAAAATAGTTACGTATGTTCATTAATAACGTAGACAAACACATCGATGATCAAATATAACTAAATGTCAAGGCAATTACCTGAAACCCCTTTTTTACTGTAGAGCCTTGACACCAGTTATGGAAAAAAAATCCAATGAGTGTTCGAACTCACGGGCGATGTGTTAACACCTTTTTGCTACACGGTACCTGTTCGATTTCTATGAACACATTCGTAAATGTTACATTGGAAAATAAAAAACAACGTTCAATCATATGATGACGTTACAGTTAAATAATAATAATACTTAAAATTATTTAAAGACCCAGTGCTAGCACATGTGTCATTATTTTCTTGCTCAATACTTTTTGTTTTATTACCACAAAAGTCAAAGAATGCAAAGCAACAGACACTTGTACATACATACATACATTGTTGATGTGTTAACATCTATACGCGCGCCTCCCCTGCAAACATTTTCTATCGCTTTCTTAACTAAAGCGTCACGCCAAGAAGTTGGAAGTTATCGTAAAAACTCTCGCTTTCCATCGGAAATAGTGTCTCATGTCGGGAAAAAACGTGCCACTACGCGATACATGCACAAGCGTGACTATAAAGTGTCGCCTAGAAGTGTCTATTTAGTGACTGCACAAGCATGACTATAAAGCGTCGTCTAGAAGTGTCTATTTAGTGACTGCACAAGCATGACTATTAAGTGTCGCCTAGAAGTGTCTATTTAGTGACTGCACAAGCATGACTATTAAGTGTCGCCTAGAAGTGTCTATTTAGTGAATTGTTGAAGTATCTATTACGTCATTATTTAGTGACTACAAAGTGATCCATTGGTGAAAAATGTAGAAACTACCTGTACAAAATATTTATTAAAAATAATTTTCGTATTCATATAACTTATGAATTGTTATAAGTCTTTCATAAGTTATATGAATACATGCCAATATTTTTACATTCAATTCATTTATTAACGAAAAAAAAAATAATTCATAAGATTTTACTGCATTTTCATAAAAAAAACAAAAAAAAATTAAATTTCATATGAATACATTATATTAAAATTTTCGCTGCCGTTTGTTTACGCGATCTTTGGCGTGTAAAAAATGTTGTTGGCAGACTCTATTAACGTCAAAAACCGATGCGGTCCTAAATTTCAAGAGGCATATATCTGTGGAAGAAAGGATAATAATTGTTTGTTTATAAGAATTTTGCATACTTGATACTGATAATGAACTAAACCTTTTATTATATTAAAAGCTTTAAACTGCTGTATGCTCGGCTTGTCGGATGTTCCACGCCAAGTTAATTCTATAGCCAGTTCATCACTGATGATTGTTTTTATTGCCATTTTCATAAATGATGGCATGTCATTTCCACCAATTCTCTGTATAATATGTTTCTAAATAATATAATGTAACCAAGTTATTGGAGCATATACATACGATAACAGAAAATATTTTACGTACCAGTTGAGTTTGCATGGCATCCTCTTCTGCAATCTTTGTATCGAACTCTCTAAGTTGCACGAGAGAAAGGAGTGGCAGCTGTGGTAATAGAATAGAATCAACTTCATTTAAGGACTGAGAGTTTAGTTTCCGAACTTCTTTTCGAAGGCCTATGACCTCCTCCGTCAAAGATGAAATAAGTTTTTGTGTTGCTTCATCCCTCTTCTTTAGCTCCAACTTAAGAGAATGGATTTCATTAAGTAAAGCAGAATTGGCGTATTCTTCATAGGCAATATTAGTTTCGTTCGCTATATTAGCATTAAAAGATAAACAGATTAGGAGATGCATGTGCAACGATGTGTTTTCAAAATACCATTATTTAATGTGTGTAAATTGACATAATTAACCTGCTCTCTCCTCTGATGCTGGCTGGAACTGCAATGTATATCGTCTATAAACAAGTAAATATTTTTTACTGTATTCAATAATAACATTTTTTAATATTTACCAGAGTTGTAAGACGCCATTATAAAATTAAAGGAAATAATGCAATTGGTGAATTTTCTTTAGTTTTTAATATTATTATTTTTGTTTTAATATCCGTAATTTGGAAAGAAATTTCTTTTTGCACGATAAGCTTATCTACTTGGTAAATTTGCAAATTGTTAGAGCTGAGAGGTTCATAGAATAATGGATTTATATTTTCAAGAACTTTGCCTTTGAAACTGGGCAAGTTATTTATGTTTAATATTTGTTCAATTTTTACAATATCATTCCCGACGAAGCAAAAATTATCTGGCTCATATATAGAATATTTAAAATCGCTACTTTTGACATAAAAATACGAATCGCGATCGGTGCAAGATCTTTTACGGCTAAAAGTTATTTCTTGATTTATTTTACTTCGACTTAGCAATAAACTTTTTTCTACCTGTCTATTATATAGTTGAGAAGACACATTATTACTTTTCCTAATTTCCTTTTTTATTTTTTGAAGTTGATTTTCAAATCTGAATGCGCTAATACTTTCTAAGCTTCCAAATTTTTGTGCGTCAACATGTAAGTGCAGCAGATAATGAAAATTGCAAGTCAAAAATGACTTATCGTACAAACGCGGAACATCACTAACAAAACTTATAAGTAAATTGTTGGCAAAAGCGTTATTAGTTATACAATTTTCGTTCTCTAAAAGTATTCGTATTGCAATTGAAAGTTTAAGAAAATGAATATACCTTTCTTGTGATAAAACAGTCTTTAAAATAAATGGCCCATAATATAAAAGGAAATGACGGAGTTCTGTCGCTTTCCATCTTTCGAGATCGTCTAATGAACGCGGCTTTCTTGCAAATTCGTTAGGAACACAGTTTTTAAGATTTAGTAACTGACTAGATATATTGGAAATTTGCCAAGATGATAGAGAAAAATGTTCTCCCTTTTTCCTCGCCCAAGCTTTCAAAAGTGTTCTCATTACTCCGAGACAAACAATATGCATATAGTCCAGTCCAACTTGGAATACCATATCAATCGGAAGTTTTTCTATAACTATAGAATTCTGTTGATTATGGTGCTGTGGTTGAGATCGGTTTCTAAAAGATATATCATCCCGCAACAAGGAAAAGTCAAAACTGGGAAACACAACACGATTTTTAAACATCTCGCCTTTTTGTAAGCAACGTGTGCAAGAGAAATAACCGCTATGACCCTTTATTCCCAATACAAATGCTCTTGCTGGTGCATCCATTATAAAACAGCGGATTTTTAATGTAAACAATTTATTTTTAATTTGAAACCCATTTTGGATAAGATTGTACATTTCATCAACAAATTCGGACAGATACTCATTGCAATCTTTTGGCTTGGTATAACCTTCAAACACGCCGACTAAAAGTACTTCAGAATAGCCAGGAACATTGCAAAGAATTGGCCACACTTGTTTATTTGAACTTTTACACAATGGCAGGCCATCAATATTGAAATCAAGTTCAATAACCTCCGACTCATATTTATTTGCAATTAAAAAGTCGGTAAGTGCGTCTTTTAGGCCATAATGACTATAAGAACCGTCGCCCATCGCACGGGACACAGATTCTTTTGGAGTTTTTTTTAAAGTTCGACAGTCTTTGGGTACACACATGTTATTGTCTCTCATAATTCCCAACAATTCATTTAGAGCACCATTGCATATATTGTTTTTAATGGCCCATTTTCTTAAATCTTCCACAAAAACTACGCTTACATCACGATCATTATCTACGTCACTTACATCGTCAATATCACTTTCACCTGTACTATTCACTGGACTATTACTACTTAAATTTTCTGACAAAAGACAACTTTCCCTAATATTTTCTTCAACATTACATTTTTCCGCGCTTTCAAATTCACATTTATCGACATTATCTTTTTTTTCTTTTTTTGCCGCATTTGAATTACCGAAAGATGAACTTTGAAATATGTTTTCCATCATTCTGGCAGCCTCTCGCTTATTTCGCATTTTAACAGCCTTTTCCGAAGTGGAACTCATTTTTGCTTTGACGGATTTAATTGCACAACACAAAGTAAATGCTAATAGCAACGCAAAATTTTATTTTATTAAATTACCAAAAATTTCACTCTCAACTCTAGCACTTCACACCACAAATTATTAGCTACTGACCACCACAATGTTCTTTATTCCCTTTATTCCCTTTGTTTTCATTCTTTTTATTTTCATATTCCATTCTTTTTGTTTTCGGTTTGACCAGCACAGCACAATGTTCTTTATTCTCTTTGTTTTCATTTTTTTCGGTTTGCCAGTTGTTTAAGCGATTGTCATGTAAATTGTTGTTGTCAAATTTGTTTCCATCTGCACACGAACTTCTAGAAGTGACTAAGAAGTGACGTCTTAAAATGGAAGATAGATACACACTTCCATTTGTTTGCAGGGTCTAGGGCAGTAAACTATAAATTTAATACATATACAAGTGTTAGGTTTGTTAGAGTAAATCATCGTTTGTTTGTTCGTTGCTTGGCAGTCGGTATTGAAAGTGATTGTTGGGCGATTTTCATATAATTTTCCCACGCGATTTTCTCCGGAAATTCATAGCCGATTTTATTAATTTTTGGATTAAAAAGCTAGTGCGGGTTTCGACGAAGAGTTTAGGCCAACAATTAAGGCGATCCGATATCGGCGAGCCGAGATTTAAGTGTTTTAATTTGGAGTATTAATTTGGAGTAATATTAAAAAAGTGTTTTATGTTGATCTTCGGTTAATTAATAAAATCGGCTATGAATTTCCGGAGAAAATCGCGTGGGAAAATTATATGAAAATCGCCCAATACTCACTTTCAATACCGACTGCCAAGCAACGAACAAACAAACGATGATTTACTCTTACAAACCTAACACTTGCGTATGTATTAAACTGATAGTTTACTGCCCTAGAGGCGCGCGTATAGATGTTAACACATCAAAAAATTATAATGTTAATGTTGAAAAACAGAAGTTTAATTTATAAAGTACACACTGAAAAAACGGTCCCAGCAACATATTGCAGGAATTGTTTTCATGAATTGAAGATTTGCTGTTTCCTTGTTCCTTTTTTGTCTGTCACGTGTTTGCTTTCAGAGGTTCTCTACAAGCAAATCCCCATTCGTGGTCACAAAAACATGTATTCTAATCTTTTAATCTTTATGTCTCCAACATGTAATATTGAATACCAAACACAATGTGTTTGGACACAAGTATACTATATTTGCGTCAAGCTACAAACACGTCATATTTGCAGCCAAATGACAAAACGAAACAGATTTTTCAGCGTGTAATTAATAATTTTGATTAGAAGTAAAACAAAAGCCATTTCCCATTACATCCCTATATTTTTCTGATTTTCATTCACTGATTGGGACCTACAGTTTTACACGGCTTCCGAACGATATTTTAAGAAGCTTTTTCATGGTTAAGTACTCGATAGTGTCGCCATCACTAAGCGAAGTGATCGACGGCGCAAGAAGTGTAAGGTGGTCAGAGTAGGGATCGAACCACGTTCTCATGTTGTAACGACGAGTTTTCCTCTTTGAATTTAGGGTACGCTCAGGGGCTTTTCAGAGAATCTTGGTTGGTTGGTTGGTTGGTTGGTTGAAAAGGCTGCAAGACAGCACGCTATCTAGCACTCTTAGGCTAAAGAAGCCCATTGTGATACCTGCAGTTTCCTCCATAGCAACTATTGACTAGTCGTCTAGCCAATTTTCCCTTTCAATAAATTTGTCTATAAGACCTACAGAAATATCCTGTAGGGCTACAGTGCTAATTAATGTGTACCGGATATCCTACTTCTCAGTCCAAGAGAAGGTGTTTCGTCGTTTCCTCATCCTCTTCCATGCAGCATCTACAGAGAGTGGAGTTTCTATGTCCCAATCTTAGGGCGTTTTTTCCTACAAGACAATGTCCCATAAGTGTTCCTATCATTGTGGATAACCTGCCTCTCGGCAAGTTAAGTAGTTGCCTAGTCCTCTTCCTGGCCAGAGGACCCTGGCTTGTTTGCAAGTTGAAGTCCTTGAACATATTATCGGCCCACTGCCTGATCTGCAAACGGCAGGTAGAGATTGGCTTATCTTCTTTTGCCGGAAGAACCTGTGCCGTAGTACCCTGTCTAGCTTACCCATCTGCTCCGCAATTGGGTGGAATGTCGCTGTGTCCCGGTACCCAGATGAGCCAGATGTCAAAATACTCTGCCATCACCCTAAGTGATGAGTGGCATTCTTTCTTCATCAAGGGCGTAGCAAACATGGCTTTCAGGGATTTTATGGCAGCCTGGCTGTCCGTGTAGACACATATTCTCCGGAGGGTTGTGACACTACTTTTCAGTAGTTCACCAACCTCCAGTATGGTGGTAATTTCCGCCGAAATACAGCTTGAAGGAGATATTTACATTTAGGTCCGGTGAATGGATCTCATATCCTACTTGCTGGTCCAACTTTGATCCATCCGTGAAAAATCTGATACTACTGGTGTCCCCTTCCAGTGACTTTTCCCAAGTATTCAGTTCAATTATAAGGCTTTCAGTGACGTTGATACTTAGGGATCTTCGATCGATACTAATTCGCACATGTGAATTGCAGAATTGAGTTTGTATATATACGATTGATGATCAACCGATGGTATCAATTCAGGCACAGTAGTTAGTAGGCATCTGATGAGGAACTTGTCACTGAGTTCGAGACTAGTCATGCCAGTAAGAGTTCTGTACTGAATTGTCTATTATTTCCAACAAAAACCAACCATTTTTCAATTAGAAAAATGTTCCTGACTTGTAAGCTTGTAGTATGAATTTCTCGTTAACCAAAAACTAAAAATAAATAATAAAAAATTTTACTTTTGTGTGATTCGAACCTAGAACTTCAGAAGCTGCCGGTTTCTAGTCGGACATGCTACCGTCGTGCTAATTTTTCTTCTGCATCGTCGCGCTAAGGTGCAAAATTTATTCTATGTAAAAGTGCTCAAATTAGGAGCATTGCCGTCCAGAGCCAACACAATGTAAAAAGCGATGGTGCTGCAAACAAATTTGCACTACCTCTTACCGCGTAGTTCTGTTGAAAATTCTGGTGATTGGTGTACAAGATCAATTCTATCTAACCTAACTTAGCATATATAAAATCTGGCATGCATACACGAGTACAGTCCGGCTTAGTAAGAAGAATTACTCACTGTACAGGATGAACGGTACCGATTTCATTACAATATCAATGAAGAAAACAAGAGACAGACACGACTGAAAACGCAATCCCTCATCTACGACGACGTCACAACGAACGTGTTGTCATGTGCTTCACGTAAGTATGTCCATGAGTATGTCCCGTCCTCGGGTAAAAATCAATTGACAAATGAAAATAAACAACAATTTAAACAATACACAACACATGAAGTTTCACTTCTGTTGCGTGGCTTCATGTCACACTGATTTGCTTTAATTATTTTGGGTTCACGTTTTACTGAGTGTGATTTTTCACAAATATTGATTTTAGTAGATAAATCTCTTCGAAGAATTACTGTCCAATTCTAATTTCTATGAAATTTTAACGACACTTATGTATTTTGAGGCGCAAATTAAAATAAAAAATAATGGAGAATTATACATACATATGTCTTTACCAACAATAGTGTGATGCTGGCCCAACTTTCCAGCCCTTTCTGGAAAAAGTATTGCCCTCGATTTTATGGGTTTCACCAGCTGCATTCTATTACTATTTACGAAAATACGAACCCGAAGGGATTTGTTAAAGTTTCAGAAATATAGATAAATGAGTAACATGAACAATAGGGTGATGACTTTTATACAACCTCGTTTCCCTGTATCGTATTTAGATGAGTTTTTATTTAAGATTAGATAAAATCTTACTTATAAGGTGATTCGATAAAAACAAAAACCTCACGCACAAAATGATTGTAAAATTTTTATTTATCAGCATTTGGGGCAATTTTTTGAAGTCACTGTAAGCAGATATATAATTGAACACAAAATTCAGAGCCACATATAAGTTACATTACATAGGATCATCAATCACACAAGGAAGTTAAATATTCACGTTGTCATTGGAGAGGATGCATCTCAGTGGGAGGTTGTCCTTATTGCGGCAGGAGTTGTATAAGTCTTGCATAACTTTGATCGCACGCTCACAGCACGGGTTGCTTTGGGCAATGTTGATTCATCTGTTTTCCAGTGGGTCTTCAAGCATTTGAGAGGTGTTGGGTAGTCATTCAGAGCTACAGATAGTTCTTGACAATCTTCAGCGCGGATCAATTGACTACTGAACCAATGATCACCCCATGAGTAAGAAATGAATGAACAGATTTTACACAACCTGTTTCGGGTTTCAGGCATCAGAATAACCGCAAGAAGAGCTAGAATGGCACGAGAGTTCCAGCGTGCATTGCAGATGTTTGGGTACTGCTTAAACTTTACAAAAGGACTCTCACTCCTCTCTTGGAAGTGGCGGACGACATGAGTGAGGTGGAAGAGAAATCTGGGATCTGCTTAAACTTTACAAAAGGACTCTCACTCCTCTCTGTGAAGTAGCGGAAGACATGAGTGAGGTGGAAGAGAGACTTCATGTCGTCTCTCCAACCGCCTGTTTCCCCAATCTCAATTTTACCATTGCTGAAAGCTGCTTTCAATTGATCATAGTTGCTCATCAAATCTTGCACAAAGAAGTACTCGATGTTTGGTGATTTAGTCGACCCATGGAGCTCATCGTCCATGACAACGCGAAGAACGCGATCCAGCACGTGGCGCTGGCAACTGATGAACTTGGGTTTGGGGTCACCTTTCTCTTCGAACATTTGCTGCAGTCGAACTACAATCGGCAACAATCATCACAATTGATCCCCACAGGTTGAACTCATCTAACACATTCTGGAGTCCTTCTGCGATTGTTTGAGCTTTCGCATCTTTCAATTTGAGCGCAGTCAACTTAATTTCTGTAGATTCATTCTTGAGGACCACGGCCTGATATTCAAAGCTCTGAATGTGTTTGCCGTCAAAGTGCATGCTCCACTTCTCCAGATAAAGCATGCTTACCAAGTACTTCTTCATCCGAGCAGCTTCCTTGTAGATAGCCTTGTGGATTCCTGACTGACATGGGGTTGGGATTTCAATGCCCTCATCGGAAAGGTGGTGGCACACCGTTGCTGCTCTGTGGGACGACAGCTTTGAGCTTGTAACAAGGTGTCTTGCAATGTCTGTTGGGTTATGCTTCCTTTTGCACGTTGATGCTGCATTGTCATCCTCCCAAGGACTATCTGTACTGTTTTCAGTTTTTTTTTCTGCAGCGCTCGTAGTCTTCCAGAAGTTTTGTCAGTTTTGTACAAATGGCTTGATCAGATATATGCGGGAAGTTCAATGTTTTGCTCCATAGGGCTTTACGCTCTATAGCAATTAGACCCATCCTCTCTCTCCGTCCTTTGGCAGTGGACTCAAAAAATTTGAAGCGTGCAAGGACGTGGTTTTTCAGGGGCATGCGACTCCGTTCACTCAATGGTGCTGCAATAATTGCCACGTTGCCTCTTCTTGATGGCGCTTGAAACTGGACCAGGTTCTTTCTCCAGGTTTCCTTGTTCTTCTCCGTGCTAGAAGATCTCTTCTTGAATGACATGTTCTATTCTACTCAACAATATAAATGGAAAAGGCCTTGCCGTTATTAAAGGCCTTAATTATAATTCACTATCCACTTTTAAAAAACTAAACTACTTGTTCGTTGCCACTTGTTGAATGACACAAATCGATCAATGAACACCTATTTATACTACCTATTCTTCAATATTTACGAATGGGCGCATCTTTTTTACGGTGGCTATATACCTGACTCAGCACGTGTGCGTTGTAAATTTTTCAAAACTTTCAAAATAATGACCGCTCATAAATGTTGTTTCTGTAAAAAAGTCATCCCTAATAGGTAGCCAACGGAAAACACACATCAATAAAAAAAAATGCACTTTCCTTTTTCCCCCTTAAATTGAATGTAAACGGAGTAGCTACCATAAAAGAACCCGAAGAGCAATTCAGCATAAATTTATGAGAGTTTATTAGTTTCCTACCACAATCATAAAAATGACATAACCTTTTGTTTCCCACTAATTTTCTTTAATTCTGAGAATCATAAAAAAGTCGTCAACGTTTTTTCCAAAGAGATACATTCGATTCAAAATGAGATATTCACTTAATTGTGAATAAAAACGAAAGATGTTCTTCCATTTCTATTATCAATGTCTCATTTTGTTCATAGGTTATATAGCTTTTTCTGAAAGTTATAAGACTTGGCAATTTTTTCCGCTTTGGATTTATATGATTTAAAAAAAGAAACAATTAAAATTTTTTCACACAAATATTATTTCAAAGTTGTTTGTGCGTGACCTTTATCAATATTTAAATGAAATAAACGCTATTTTAGTCATTAAGAGGCAAAAGTTCATTCATTCGTGCAGGAACAGGAAATAATTTTTGAGAAACCAAATTAAAAAGTCATCACCCTAATGTACAACACCACTGGACCACCACTCTACCAACGATTAGATTTAAAAAAAAACCCTTAGGTGTATGAACTACCCTGTTACAATTTTATTTAAAATACAACAAATACCCTAATAGGGACAGAAATATGTACGTGCGAACATCTGCATCTAAGGGATACAGTTTTGTAAATGAACTTAAAGCATAACTCGAAGAAAGAAAAGGTCAAATGACTCAAATAAATCAACTTAAACTAAACGATTAAACAGAAACTAAAAATCTTGAAAATTCCATCATATGGAATTGGATTAGGACAAAAGAAACACAGACTCCTACAGAATCCACATTTGGATAAGTGTGTGTAAATAAAGAATTTGTACGTATAACTTTATATGTATTTTAAATTCTTGGGTCGTGTGTAGCCTTGCAGATGCTTTAATGTGTCCAGTCCCTTTATTAGCCATTACAATTTTACTGATTACATTGTTGGAATGTTATAAGAAGTAGTTTGTATTTATCCAAGGGGTAAAGGATGTTATATTCTTTGAGTTGTCTTTGCTCATAAGTTAAATGATCTTGAAAATGGGTGGCTTTTGTTATCAAAATGACATTGAGTTATGGTCAGAGCAGGCTCATTGAGTGCCAAAGTGATTGTGTTGGGTCGCAGAGACTCTGTCACTAGGAAAATTGAAACCTTCGCATTTTCATATAGTATCAAAACAAACATCTACATTAGGGTGTCCCATCAAATTGCTCAAGCTTTACTTGAAATCTTATAAGGTAAAGTATTTTTGAGATTTTTCGGAAGTGGTTTAGAGGCCGCGCAAGTCGAATTTCCCCCAAAAATCGGGTAAAATTTTCAAAATTGTTAAAGCTAAACGTCCAAACTTTTACTGTGTTGTGCACCAGTTTTGGCAATGATTTTCCTCAATAATTAAATTTAGTATTAGTATTAAATTTTTTCGTAAATTTTGAGTAAATTTTGTAAATAACGCCTTATATCTTTTAAAATTCCTATGAAAATTTAAAAAACTAATGATGCACCTTAAAAGACGTATAAATTCCAAGCAAGTTTTTAAAAAAAATTTCAACTTACGGTTACTGTTCCAGAGTTATACCATTTTAAAACCTTTTACCCATTGAATGAAACTAATAATATTCATTACAATCTATTTGATATTTTTGCATCGGATTTGCTTTAAATTCCTATGAAAATTTATAATACTAATGATGCACTTTAAAAGAAGGGTAAATTCCAAGCAACTTTGTAAAAAAAGACTTTGAATTTGCAGTTACTGTTCCAGAGTTATGCCACTTTAAAACCCTTTACCCATTGTAGGGACCTAATAATATTATAAACCGTCTTTTATTCATCGGATTTGTTTTCAACATTGTATTATTGAAAAAATCTACATGCACTAAGTAACGACAAAGAATTACACGCAGCAAAATATGCAGGAACCAAATATTTGATTGCTTGCAAACATATATATGTTTCCTGCAATATGTTGTTGGGGCTGTTTGTTTCCGCGTGTAACTCTTTGTAGTTACGGAGCGCATGCAGATTTTTTCATAAAAAACGTCCGGAATACCCGATTTTTGGGGGAAATTCGACTTGTGCGACCTCAAAACCTCTTCTGAAAAATCTGAAAAAAATCTCAAAAATACTTTACCAATCAAGCTTGAGCAACCATTAAAATCGAAAAAGAAAAATTTTTTGGGACACCCTAGTCTACATATACGAATATTTTACACGCTGAAAAATCCGTCTTTTTTTGTTGTTTGGATGCTAATATAACATGTGTTTCAAGCTAGTCGCAAATATAGTATACTTGTGCCCAAACGCATTCTGTTTGCTATTCAATATTATATGTTTGAGACACAATGATTAATATGTTATAACATATGTGTTTGAGACCCAAATATATCTGTGTATGTGTACTCTCTCGAGAGCAAGAGTATAAATGAGGCGCAACGAGTATGTATAGCTTGAAAGTGTGTATCTGTGTTTTTGCATTATTTTCTCAGTAAGTGTTTCATAAATATACGTGATGTATTGCGTTTTAATTTCATGTATTCAGTTGTCAATGGTTCATCGGACAGAGGATATCAAAAGCGTTTGATCGCTGAAAAAAGAATAAACGAAGGCTCGGACGGTTAAATGGTTGGTGATGTTGCTTTGGTTTTTGTGTACGTGTTTCGAAAAACGTACGAAGCCGAACAAAGGAAAAGCTGAATATTGACAAGCTACAAATGCCGGAGATACCAATGTCCTATCGACAGAAGCTCTCTCTCCTGCTAGAGCAGCTGAGAAAGGAGGAAACCAACTATTTAGGCGGAAAAAATGGCAGTGGGAGCAGAGAGAGAGTGAAAAAACCGAAATGTGCAGGATGAATGGTGAATCCCGAAAGTTATTCCAGAGGGTAACGGGCCTAATTATGGGCTGCCCTCCTGCAAGGACGAGAATGGGAGTCTGGTGACTGAGAAGTAATGTGTGCTCAAAATGTGGAGACACCACTTTTCAGCACTACTCCACTCGGATTACCCCACTGAATATCAGGAGGTAATGATAGTGGAAGATAGTGTAGATTATACCCCCCTCCCACCCAAACAAAACGAGATTAGAACGGTGATCTCCCGCCTTAAGAATAATAAAGCCGCTGGTGCGGATGGCCTACCCGCTGAACTTTTTAAGGCAGGTGCCGAAGGACTGCTAGTCCACATGCATCAACTTATATGCAGTATATGGCTGGGGGAATCTATGCCCGACGATTGGAGTCTCAGTGTATTATGTCCTGTATTCAAAAAGGGTGATCCGTGTGTCTGTTCCAACTATCGCGATATCAGTCTTTTATCCATCGCGTATAAGGTCTTGTCGAGCGTATTATGTGAAAGACTAAAGCCAATTATTGAAAACCTAATTGGGCCTTAGCAGTATGGTTTTACACCAGGCAAGTCCACGACTGACCACATATTCACGCTACGCCAAATCCTGGAAAAGACCCACGAAAAGCAAATCGATACATACCACCTTTTTGTCGATTACAAAGCTACTTTCTATAGCCCCATACGGGGAAAACTGTACGAAGCTATGTCTGAACTTGGTATTCCGGCAAAACTGATCCGCCTCTGTAGAATGACGCTGACCAACACCAAATCAGCAGTGAAAGTGGGGAAAGACCTCACCGAACCATTCTGTACCAAGCGAGGACTACGAAAAGGTGACACACTTTCGTGCAATCTCTTCAACATCTTAATAGATATAATAATGAGAAAGGCTGCAATAAATACGAACAAGACCATTAACATGAATTGGGCGAAATTTGCGAGAGGTTAGTGCAGTATTTTCAAGAATCGAAAAGGAATCAGCGAAGGTGGGTCTTGCTGTTACATACCAAAACTGATGGCAAGACAAAACTGATGGTATCAACGACTAGAGAAACCTCTCGACTTGGTCCGCACTTGAGCGTTGACAACCGATTTAATTTTGAAATGATAGATGAGTTTGTCTACCTTAGATCCGCCGTCAGCCTGGAGATAGATAGGAGAATTGTGCTTGCAAATAGATGCTATTTTGGGCTCAGCAAGCAGTTTAGGAACAAAGCCCTCTCTCGACGGGCAATAGTCCAGCTATATTAGACTCTCATTTTACCTATCTGGAGATATAGCTCCGAAACTTGGGTATATCACAAGCAGATGAAGAACACGTGGGAGTTTTCGGGAGAAAAATTCTCCGCAAAATATATGATCCCGTTAGAGAAAACGGCGAGTACCGACGTCGCTGGGTCGCAGAGCTATATAATTTGCATTCTCAAGTGGATATTGCTAGCCGAATCAAATTAGGCTAGTTGCGTTGGCTATGCCATGTTATCAGAAGACTCCGCTGGAAAGACCAGGCAGAGCAATCCCTCCGTATCCTGGGTGTTACCAACTGGCGAGAAAAGGCGAAGGATAGAGCCAGTTGGAAGAATATGTTGAAATTTGTTTGTTTAATTAATATATCTGTGGTCGCCAGGCATAACAGCATATGTATATTTTTGCAACTTTTTAGGAGAGCGTTTTAAGGGTTCAAATTTCATTTGTAATGTAGTGATTGATCGAGATTTACTAATAACTCTTTTACAATATCTTGGGAACTACAAATTGGATTATTCATATTTGGATTATATAGTGTGCAGTACGAGCACACTCGATTCTGGAAAAATTTAATTTGAGCATAACTCGAGTTATGCTGTTATGCCTTGTCACCACAGATATGTACGACGTCTGACCTCATGAGGTTGTAAATAGTTAATAAAAGTAAGTAACATTGTGCGAACCATTGCCGCAACCAGGTAGTTATCCGAATCGATATTAGTTCCTCGAATCACACGTGCGTCCATTACACTAGTAGTGTGCCTTCCATCAATTACCCCAGGATAAATCTAGTTCTTCGTCTGTTGATTAGGGGATACCAAAGTAACGTTATGGATGCCTTAATGTTCGAATGTTCCTAACAGCCATGTTTTCTTACAGTCATATTCCGAATTTACCGATGGTTGATTCAAAGATATTTTCCCTGCCGACTTTAGCATTAAAATCATCTAGAACAATCTTATTGTAACGACCAGGCCACCGGTCGTATGTTTCCTCTAATCGCTGCTAGAACATGTCCTTGGTGTCATCGGCTTTTTTTTTGTCTCGGGACATGTACACAAATTAGCGATACGTTAAAGGATTTCGCTTTTATGCGGATGGTGGCTACATGTTCACTCACGAGGTTGAAACTTGAGACCAGATGTCGCAGTCTTTTGCCAACAACAAATACGCAACCAAATTCATGTTTTTTCTCAAGCTAGTTGTAGTATATGTCACAGTTCGTCGTACTTAAATAGCCATGACCTGGACATGGCATCTCCTGGATAGCAGTAATGTCAGCTTTATAATTCTCGAGGACATCAGCCAGTTCTATAGTGGCACCGAATCTGTATTGTGTTCTAGCGTTCCAAGTGAATATCCATAAATCGTGGACGTTACAAGATTTGCAGGGGTTTTATGTTTATCATTCTCATTTGTGTTTTCATTGTCAATATAACGGTGGCGGAAGGCCAGCCCAGCCTACCCTGGTTTTGCATTTTACCTACTGCCAGAATGATTATGTTTCAGGCTCCCATTATGGATCAGGCGCTGCCTAGAATGCAGTGTGTCGAAACTGAATTTTTGTTTCTTTAGTTTATCCGCCTTTACAGAGCAAAATAATATGTCCGCTAGTGAGATGAGTGACAGGGAATCCTATTTAACTAAGTTTCAAGGTCACATATTAAACTCAGTGACCAGGTCACCAATTTAATTTGAGACGCATCAGTGATCACATAACCAAGCAGGCTGCTCATTTTTATTCGCTCTTCTCACTCTAGCTAGCTAACGGTGGGTTTCGATAATCATTTCTGCACACTCTCACATGAGGGGCTATGAGAAACCTTCCACCTCCATGGTTAGTTCCATGTCCCATATCCAGGTGGAACTAAACTGCAAATTATAAATGTCATGTAATTAATTTGCGACAGATAATTGGTAGGCAAGATCTAGCCCTAGTTCTAGTTCTAATAAATATGGGGAACAGGTAACATTTGTATGGCGTTATTGTCTCAGGCGTGAATTAACGCCTCTTAAGTCCTTCAAGGACCTGTTCAGTTTCAGTTCAATACATCTAGTCCTTAAAACGGTTAAAATTTATAGCAAATGAATCAGATATAGATAGTATCCTAATTCGTCTTGTTGTAGAGTCTGCAAATCTTTTATAATTATTAAAGTAAATATTCAAATTCAATATTCATGAAGAGATCAAAGACATTAATGAATAACTCTTTTAAAGTAATGAATAGAAATAAGATAACTTATTTGGTCGTATTGTTCTATTGACTCAGTTATGCAAAAATCTCCATGCGTCCGATCCTTTTGGCCGTCCTTCAATGTTGCTATTTTAGTCCCGCCCTACCCACTGCAGGTCTTTAACAACTTAAAGCCAGTTTGGAAACATATTTCAGGACAAGAACTTTTAGAGAACTGACTTCCACTTTCCCGTAGGGATGTATTAGCTTCCTGTTCTAGGTACTGGTCGTTCAAAGCTTCACAGTCTCTTGAAAACCACACTAGTTGTATCACAAAAACCTGACCCAAAATCCATATAACAAGATCCCCTGTACACAAACAGAACATCCTTTTTCAAAAAGTATGTCCTTTGCATAATCTCACAATCGAAATTTACGTTGAAAGATATGTATCGCCTATATATTTGTAAGTGTTCAATTATAAAGTACAAGTTAACACAGATAAGAAACAAAGTAGAGAAATGACAGCAGAAAAAATAAGTTGGCTGGCATGCCTTGTAGCAGGCCTGAAAAGGAAGTCAGAAGGTTTACCCAGCAAATTAAATCGTTTTGCCTCATTGACATAGGGCGCCATAGGAAGGGGAAGCCTGCATATTTCCCTTCTCTTATCTGGCCTGCATACACTAAAAAGGCCTCCTTGATGGCCTTCCTTTTTCAGGCCCTCTGGAAGGCCTGCCGATGGAAGGTCTCCCATAAAATTGTCCAAATGTGTTGAGTATTTATGTGACATAAATTTGAATTTATATTCCGTTTTAGAGAAGATCTGTAATGTTCAGAACATTGCAATGTTTCGAGTATGAATATTGCCTTCATACATATAACTTCAGGCTTCGTAACAAATTGGTTGAGTGCCTAAAACTAGGCAATAACTTTAAACAACATAGTTTTACGCATTAAACTCATACATGGGGCAAATGAATTATACGACAATTATAATTGGTTGCTTCATTCGAATTACCTCTACAAATGCAAATGCAAAAAATATAACTACCATTGGTAATTGTACTCATTTTCAAAGCATTCCCTTCATATCTGGCAGTTATGGTTTTCAAATATTTTATACAGTACAGGTTTATAAATTTGAAAATACCATGAGGCAATACCTATCGAAGCCACGAACCTCTACATATAAAATACTTTAAGAACAGAATTGCCAGCAGTCAAAAAAAAATAATTAAAAGCAAATAATTAATTCAAAATAATTAAAAGTATTCCCACATTTCATTATATTTGGCATCCAATTTCACAACCTGCATTTGCATTGCCTGAGCAAATGCAAATTCAACATTTTTTAATTGACATTGCGAACAATGGTGGTAATTTTTTTGCATTTGCATTGGAAGAAGTAATGCAAATTAAAATCCAAGGCAAATTTAAAAACCCATGTATGATTAAAGTAGGAAATAATTCGCAAATAAATATTGACCGAAATAAGAGAACATAACTGCTGACATGTCTGGATGACATGGGTTGTAGAGAAGTCGTCTACAATCAATCGATATTGAAATGCTGTAGCAGAGTCTTTATTAGGTTAGTTTTCCCACTTGTCCACATTTCCAATTTTTTTTTCCTTTTTTACACTCAAATTTTGCCTGAAATGAATTCATTTGTATCCTTGTTTAAACTAAATAGACTCGTGTCTGTTTGGTTTAAATATTTAAATGTTTTTTTTTTTAAGGAATGAAATGATGTGTATCCTTGTTATGCCAAGTTATATTTGGACCGAAATTTCACTTCATCCTTGATTAACTTTGTGTGACATATAAATATGTCATCTGCTATTCTGGGTTGTTTCGGTAAATTTACTTGTGCTCGAATCAAATAGGATTTATGATGACAAAGGAAATGCAAAACTGACAAGCCAATAGAATAATTTAAATTCAGTGATTATTGATTTATGTAGAAATTTGTTGGCAGGACCGAATGAAGGCTACAAACTGAAGAAATCTAAATGTTTAACTATTAATAGTTTTGTCTACTTTAAAGAAGCGAAAATATTTAAAGTTATGGAAAAAATTTTTTATATGAAAAAAAAAGCTGGTAAATTATATCATGGGACTTAGGACTGACCGTGGAGCTGGAAAGTTTCTGCTAGCCACTCACTTGTTAGGGACCAGAAATGATTCCTTCATATGACAGTCCACGCAGCTTCCTACTTCCCAGACGTATGTACCGGGCAATGACTTTATGGGAACACTCCTTTAGCTAGCTAGAGTGAGAAAGCAAAACGACTGAGCAGCCTGATTGGTTATTCGATCACTGATGCGTCGCAGTTTAAATAGGTGACCCTGTCATTAAACCTCTTCGAAATAAAGGACATATTCTTGTGCACTTTAAAGGCGGATGAGCCAACACTACTGACCACCGGCGGGGATCAAAAGTAGAGAAATAAAAATCCAGTTTCCTTAAACTGCATTCTGGCCAGCGTCTGATACATAATGGGCGGCTGAAACATTATTATCCTGGCAGTAGGTAAGATGCAAAACCACGGTGAGCTGGGCTTATCTTCCGCCACCGTTATATTACAAAATGGGAATGAGAAAAATAAAACCCCCGTATTTGTTAACGACTTCCGTAAACGTTATAAGAGCCACGAACGTTAAAACACTATATAGATCCGGTATCAATAGCCAACTGCCAGATGTCCTTGAGAATTGTAAGGCGGGCACCACAGCTATCCAGGAGAAGCGGTGGAGAGGCCATGGCTGTACAAGAAAGAAGAACTGTGGCATACACTGCAGCTGCTATGACAAAAAACATGAGGAAAAATACGATCGCAGTCCTGGCCACGACATTAAGATTTTTCTAGATGATTTTAATGATAAAGTAGGCCGGGAAGTGCCTTTGAAACAATCATCAGTAAATTCAATCTACACGCCATCACTACCGAAAACGGAAAGGGACTGTTGGATTCTGCCGTGTCGAAAACATGGTCGTCAGTAGTACGAATTTCCAACCTAAAGACACCCATAAAGCTACTTGGATATGCCCTGATCAAATGACAAAGAACCAGATCGAACACCTTGTAATTGAAGCAAGTTACTCTACTAGTGTAAGGGATGTACGTGCGATTCGGAGCTAATATCGACTCGAATCAATACCTGGTTGCAGCAAAGGTTCGCACAAGGATGAGAAGAGCGAAAATCGTACGAAACCAGTCATACATATAGCAAGCTGGACACTGAAAGGCTGCAATTACCAGAGATGACCGCGACCTATGCAGAGAAGTTCACTTAGATACTGGCGCAGAATGCACCCCCGCCTCATGACCCTGAAACGCAGTCCCACTCTATGAAAACTGCTGCAGAGACCGTACTTGTTTATGAAAAACCGCTTAAAGGCAAACCATGGTACGACGAAGAGTGTCGCATGGCAAGTGATGGAAAGACCGCTGCACGCATGGCAAGCTTACAGTCTGTTGCAACGCGAGCCGCGACAGAGTAGTACAAGGAGAAGAGGAGAGCGGTAACCCATTTGTTTAAGAAGAAAAAACGGTTGTGGAGAATTCCCGAGAGTGAGCAAATTAAATCTTACAGAAGGAAGAACGAGGCTCGTAAATTCTACCAAAAAGTACAAAACCAAACCAAAGGAAATGGATCAGGTCACCCCTTTTGTAGAGATAAGGACGGTAATCGTGTCACAGATGTGGAGAGTACACTGAAAGAATCAAATCGATGATAGATGTTCATCAATTGTTCTTCATTGAAGTAATGACAAATTTGATTACCTCAAGGAAAATGTTCTTCACTTTGAAGATTGTGCGTTTCTTCACCTTTTTCAGCTTCATTGCGTTGATGATCTTTTTTACATCAATCTTCATCATTGGTATTTGGAAATAGTTAGTAGGAACGATTCAAAATATTGACGTAGTATTAGACAAAAAGTTGGGAAAATTTAAAATAAATACAGAATAAAAAAATAGTGCAATGGATAGAAAACATTACCCTCGCTGTGAGCATTTCTTATGTGGTCTTATGCCCTATTCTTGTAGAGTTTTTACGATTAAAAAAATGCCAAAGAGTTTTGCTACCCCTTAACAAACAATTTACTTCAAAATGATCACAAATTAAATCAAATTGATGACAAACTCACATAAAATTGATGACAAGCTTACATCTAGTTGATGAAAAATGTACAGCAAACAAAATGTACAGCAAGAACAATTTCCATCAAAATGGTGGAACTTTAGTTAATGTTACATTGGAAAACAAAAAACAGCGTTCATTCATATAATGACGTTACATTTAAATATTATTAATACTTAAAATTATTTAAAGACCTGTGCAAGCACATGTGTCATTATTTTCTTGCTTAATACTTTTTGTTTTATTCCCACTAAAAACAAAGAGAATGCAAAGCAACAGTCACATGTTCTCATCCTTGTGCGAACCATTGTTATGTTCGTACATACGCTACACAAGTTCACACAATTGTCGTTGCTCTCTTGCTATCTCAATTTTATATACGTATAACCACGTCATTATTCTCCTTGCTCAGAGAGTGCTCCGTACCCACACAAAACAACTATTCGCTGTCGCTACATCAGTGTGTGTTTTTTTTTTGCAGTCTGATAATCTGAGTTTTGCAGTCGGACAAATCTGTGTTCTATATAAGGGTGGGTCACCCTTATCATTTAGGGGTATGAAAAATAGATGTTGGCCGATTCTGAGACCTACCCGATATGCACACAAAATTTCATACAAATCAGTCCAGCCGTTTCGGAGGAGTTTATCGCCAAACAATCTGTGAGATCGCAGTCGAACAGCCTGTGTGATCGCCGTCTGACAATCTGTGTGATCCGTACCCGCGTCTATAGATGTTAACACATCAAAACTATTGTATTTTATTACAACACCTTTTATTACTTTTGATGTGTTAACATCTATAGCGGCGTATACGGACTACATCTATCACAGTCAACACATGCAAACAACACACAGACAGGTTTTCTGCTGCTGCTAAAACCAGATTATATGCTGCTGCTAAAACCAGGTTTTCTGCGAAAGAGAATAATGACGTGTTAAACAAAAATGAGCGAGCAAGAGAGCAATAAAAGAGTGGTGTGGCAGAGGTGAGGCAAACGAAATGGTGTCTATAGCGTTTGTCTTAACATAATAATGTAAGGAAATAATAATAAACATGTGTCTGTTGCTGTTGTTGAACGGATATATAAAGCATAGCCACGCAAAATTTCATTTGCAAGCTTGCGCAGTCGACCTTATCGTGACACACTAATACGTCAGCTACTTCGTACAAAGTATGTGTGATGTTGTGTGTTTGGCTGCTTCGTTGCTGTTGATATGGCAAACATGTGATTATGAGACACACGTATGCGTCAGCTACTTCGGACAAAGTATGTGTGATGTTGTGTGTTTGGTTGTTTCGTTGTTGTTGCTATGGCCAAACAAAGCGAGTCATTTGATGTTCAGCATTGCCCGGTGTATACAAAAGTAGTAGAAACGGTGTAGTTTGTATTGATTTATGTAAAATACCATTGTCGAAATGGTGCATTTATATTGAAATATTCCATGAAGAGAAAAAGACTCGTTTATGCTCTTTTACTCAGACTCTCTACGTGAGACCGGAAAAAGAGTGCAATAAGTTCTCTATACAATTCAATACCTTTTTGTCGTCGCTCTGTTTATAGCAAAACAAAAACAATTATTTCAGTGAGCGAAATATAGCTTTATTTATTTTAATAATATTAAATCTAACAAATACTATTCTTTTTTATTTTCCAATGTAACATTTATTAATGTGTTCATAGAAATCGAACAGGTACCGCGTAACAAAAAGGTGTTAACACATCGGCCGTGAGTTCGAACGCTCATTAAATTTTTTATTTGAAAAAATTCCCTTTCCTTAAAAAACTACTTTTATTTAAAAAAAAGAAAATTTTCTTAAGTAAGTGCCTTTTCTTAAAAAAAGTAAATTTTCTCAAATAAAACTTCTTAACTTCTTAAACAAAGTAACTTTTCCTAAAAAAAATTACTTATACTTCTTATATTAATAGAAAAATAGAAAATTTTTTTTACAAAAAGTACCTCTTCTTAAACAAAGGAATTTTTTTTACATATGTAAGTACCTTTTATTAAAAAAGACAAATTTCTTACAACAAATTGACTTTTCTTAAAAAACTACCTTTTCTTTAAAAACAACCTTTATTGAGGAACAAAATAACTTTTCGTAAGATAAGTACCCACTCTTAAAAATGTACCTATTCTTGAAAAAAAGACCCATTCCAAAAAAAATCCCATTTCTTAAAAAAAACCTTTTCTTAAAAAAAAATACCTTCTCTTAAACAAACTACCTTTTCTTACAAAAATTCCTTTTCTTAGAAGTACCTTTGCTTAAAGATAAAATAATACCTTTTCTTTTCTTGAGATAAGTAGTCTCTCTGAAAATAAGTACATTTTCTTAAAAAATAACCTTTCCCAAAAAAGAATACCACTTCTTTAAAAAGTACCTGATGTTAAAAAAAATTACTTCTTTGTAAAACAATATATACTCTTATGGCTTTTTCTTACAAAAAGTACTTCTACTTAAAAATAGTACCTTTTCTTTAAAAAAAAAACAATATCTTTTAATACAAGAAGTAACTCTCTTTAAACAAGGATCTTTTCAGGAAAATATAATACATATTCTTACCAAAAGCACCTAAAAATATACCTAAAAAAAAAACATAATATAAAAAAAATTGTGATTAAAAAAAGTTAATCATTTTGCAAACTGTATCTTTTCTTAAAGATTCATTTAAATTGTCGAATTTTTCAATGGGCGCCTTAGGCAAGTTGGAACTAACTAGTACATAATATATAGCGAAAGGAACTTCGTTCCAACCGGGTGTCCCCTGACGGCTATGCGAATAATCGCCCAAGTGAAAATCACCCAAAACCCAAAAATGAACAATCGCCCGAAAAATATCATGTTTGGGCGTTTTGGTATTTTTGATTTTTTGGGTGTTTGTTCATGATGAATGAGCGCCCAAATTTTTAAAAATGTAAATTCGCCCTTTTACTTAATTGGGCGGTTGTTCGCTACTCACCACAAAATAGTGGGCGCTTGTTCATAAATTGGATTTATATATTTGGGCGAATGTTCTTAAATTTTTGGGCGATTTTACCTCTTTTTTTTGGGTCTTTTTCTTAATGAAAAAACACCCAAAAGTTTTGGGTCATTGTTCATTTTTCGTTTTGGGCGATTTTCACTTGGGCGATTATTCGCATAGCCGTCCCCTGACACCTCATGTAATTTTTTTTACAAAACTTCAAATTTAATTTTGTTGATTTTAGAGTCTTTAGAGACATAATTAATACGCGTGTTTTGGTTACACCTCTTGATTAGATTATCGCTTGTTTTGGATGAAGCACTTAGCGAAGACTTAACGACATAAATATTTCCCCTAAATTTATAAATCTTTTATTGAAAGTTTGTTAAGTGTTACCATATGTTTGATGAATATGACTTATAGCTAAATAACCGATTTCTTTGCAACATAGCACGTGATAATCGTTTGCTTGTATCAAAAATACGTTTATTATTCATCGTAATTTTCCATATTTTAAACATTTTGTGCGTTTATTGTGACAATTTGGTTGTGTGGTAATATTAAAATAATTAATATTCGCTTGATTGAAAAAAAATACAGGGCTTTAATCATCTATTTCAATTTTTTTCGAAAGAACTGTATCGACTAACCAATAATCAGACTTAAAATATAGTTCTCATTTGTTTGACAGTGTTAATTGAATTTAATCAACAGCCTACACAATTTTATCCTACACACATGCTTTTCTATAAATATTTCGCATTCGAAATTATGCAGTATATTAAATCAAATTGTCAAAAAACTAGTTTACTTCTTAATATATGTATGCAATCAAATATGCACATTATTACAGCCTAAAAGTATACTCTGCGAATTCACTGCGTTATTAAATTACATCTTAATTTACATTCAAAGTCATTTAAGATAAATTTACACACATTATCACATAAATTTGCAGCAGCCGTAAAATCTGCTAAAATGTCATTTGCGGATCGTATCAAATGCTACACAAAGTGAGTTAAGTATTCTCATTTTGACTTTAAGTAACGCCAACAAATGTTCCTAAACGCGAGGCATTCAAGCGGAAAATATGCCAGCAATGAGTGGTTCGTATGTAAATATATGAAATTACTTCCACCGCATTGTTTTGTATCTCAACGTACAGTTAGGATCAGTTTCACAGTTGGCCATTCGCCACTGAACCCAAATGAACTTGATATTCATGATGTTGGAATTTAGGTTTTAATTAAAATTTTCCACAACGGCTGTGAAACTTAGTCAAAAGTGCAAGCAAGCCAGGATAGAAAATCCCTCTCACTGCTCGAAATACTCCTCGCGAGAGTAGAATCGTATATTTTCGAACGCTAAATGCGGCTCGAAAGTCGTACACTCACAGAAAAAAAATACAGCAGACAGTTGTCCGAGGCATTCGGCCACGGACTGTCCCTGCAGGCTGTGTCAGAGACACGGCCATTAAGTTTAACGTAGAATACACCATCCGATAAGACAGAAAACATATATAACAATAAATGATAAATAACATAAGCAAATGAATTTATTTATTTGATAGTTACTTTTGATAATATACATAAGCTTATGGTAGGAAAAATAGGATAAATATGTTTTTAAATTAAAAGAGTAAGGATAAATGATAAATAACAGACGCAAATCAATTTGATTTATATTTTTTATAATTATATATCCATGTTAATTTCAAATTCACATTTAACATTTTGTTTCACTTAAATACATAAGTAAATATACGAAATTTCAATATTTCATCAATCAAAACAACAGCCGAAGGTTTGTGTCCACACTGAAACAGCAGCATAGTTTGTGTTCACGCTACAAACTCAACTACTCAACCAAACACCACACATATGTTTGAGTGTATGTGTTTAAACAATTTTCATTTGAGAAATTTAAATATTGGGAAGATATCAACCAATATGAAATGTATATCAAACGAAAGATAACATCTTCATTTACCTACAAAAAAATTTTTAAAAAAAGTTATCTCGCCGTTTCCTCATAATCAATGAAATAAAGATTACAACAATAACAATCTGACATGACTCCCTATACCGTAAGTTAAGACGTATTCTACGCCAAAATTCGGTTGAGACAGCCGACCTAGTCGTAACCAAATTTAGAGGTTGCCACCCCCATACTAGATGTCATCACAGCCGAATCAGTGGTGGTCTTAACTAAATTAGAGGTTGTCGCAACCTGATTAGAGGTTGACACAACATTCTTCGACGCTGACACAACCCCAGAGATTGACATAACCTAATTATAGGTTGTCGCAACCTAAATAGGAGTTGTCACCCCATACTAGAGGTCATCACAGCCGAATCGGGGGTAGTCTCAACCGAATTAGAGGTTGTGGAAACCTGATTAGAGGTTGAGAGGTTGACCTCATTCGACACTGACACAACCTCAGAGATTGACATAACCTAATTATAGGTTGTCGCAACCTAATTAGAGGTTGTCACAACGCCTTTAGAGGTTGTCACAGCCGAATTAGACGTTGTTGCAACCAAGTTTAGATAGTGTCACAAATGAATCTTGAAATTTTTGGAACGAAGTTCCTTATCGCACGTTGCGGTATTATGCTATAACCCTGTATACAACCCAGTATTATTGTGCATACTTTTAGAATTTCGAAGTTTAGTGTTTGAAAGTTGTAAGTGTGTGGCAAAGATTTTTACAGTCAGGGACAAATAAGAGGGTTGAATTCTTTCATGTTGGCTTTGTGATAGTCATGCCCATGTGAAGTGTACTGGCTTCAATGAATGTCATTATGATAGTTATAATTACGGCTAAGGAAAGCGGGCTTCGCTGGACGTGTTGGAAATTCGAAGTTGACTTTTATAAGCTATTTAAGGAGGCAAAGAGAGGATTTCAAATTTTAAATTCTGATTTTGTCTCTATTAGTTTGAAACTCAAATGGTTGGACGATATGTTTGATACTTTTAAATGGCCTGAAGACATCTCGTCCTCTCTCCAAGATGGAAAAAATCTTCTAGTAACGAAATTTAATTGTGTCAGTCACTCCTAACTTGGATAATTTGGGCATTCTTTTCTTATCTCTGAAACCGTCGTCGTCTGTTGCTAATTCATCAACTAAAGTCAGGGACCATAATCGTTATGAGTTTTATTATAAAAATGATATACTAATGATTATAATATTAGTAATAAAGATATTTTTCAATGTTAATGATAAATTTTGCGTAATATTACAAAAAAATCAATGAGTGTTCGAACTCATGGATGACGTGTTAACACCTTTTTGCTACACGGTACCTGTTCGATTTCTATGAACACATTAGTAAATGTTACATTCGAAAATAAAAACTAATAGTTTTTTTTGTATACACCGGGCAATGCTGAACATCAAATGACTCGCTTTGTTTGGCCATAGCAACAACAACGAAAAAACAAAACACACAACATCACACATACTTTGTCCGAAGTAGCTGACGGATTAGTGTGTCACCATAACGTCGACTGCGCAAGCTTGCAAATGAAATTTTGCGTGGCTATGCTATATATCTCCGTTCAACAACAGCAACAGACACATGTACATATATACATTATTATGTGAATACATACGCTATAGACACAATATCATTTGCCTCACCCCTGCCACACCACTCTTTCATTGCTCTCTTGCTCGCTCAGTTTTGTTTAACACGTCATTATTCTCTTTCGCAGCCGCAGAAAATCTGGTTTTAGCTGCAGCATAAAATCTGACTTTGATAGATTTAGTTAACACATCAAAATCAAATTTTGTCTATGTTTTCTTTGTTTGCATTTTTTAGTACATTTTAGCCTCGAAAACGGATGGACTGATCACAGAATGTAGCTGTGTTGTCGGTGGTGAAAATAGGGTACTTGAATTTTTTATATATCAAGTGGGCGTGGCCCCGCCCATTGTACTCTATTTTTGAAAACGCAATATCTGGCGGACTGTTTCACCAGTCACCTTCAAAATTTATGTGGATGCATTCGGCAGCAAAATTCGTGACCCACCAAAAAAATGGCCGGGATCGCGATAGTGGCCTTTGCACACATCTTGAAATTTTGTACGGTTGTACCTCATGAACTATCAGAGGTATGAATATGATATTCGGTGCCACGACCCGTTTTAAAAAATCACTACGATGGCTTTTCTAAGAGACCGATTGTTATGAAAATTTCACAATAAGGTACCGATGACCTGCTATAATATATACTAGACATGGAAAAGATTGGATAGAGGGGCGTGAGAAAACCCATACAACTTGAAATTTAAAATAACTACATATATACCGAACTATCAGAGGCATGAAAATTAGATTTGGTATATAAGTTGTTAGTACAGTTCGAATTACAGCCAGGGTGGAAGTGGGATGTCCCACGCCCCTTTTTTAAAAATCGCTCTGACGGCTTTTTTAATAGACCGATTGTTATGGGCATTTTACAATGTGGTACTGATGACCTGCTGATAGTCCTTAGCTATACTTGGCAGTGATTGGATAAAGGGGGTGGCACCGCCCATACAACTTGAAATTTAAAATTGTTATATCTCATGAGCTGTCAGAGGTTTGAAGATAAAATTTGGTATATATGTTGTTTATATATATGTTGTTGCTCAAAATGTGTAGAGACCACTTTTCGGCACTACTCCACTCAGATTCTTCCACTGAAGATCAGGAGGAAATAATAGTGGAAGCTAGTGTAGATTGAACTGTACGAAGCTATGTCTGAACTTGGTATTCCGGCAAACCTGATTTGCCTCTGTACACTGACGCTGACCAAAACCAAATCAGGAGGGAAAGTGGGGAAAGACCTCACTGAACCATTCTGTACCAAGCGAGGACTTGGACAAGGCGATACACTTCCGTGCAATCTCTTCAATATCTTAATGGAGATAATATTCAGAAAAGCTGCAGTAACAAGACCATCAACACGTAAATCCGTATGCTGCTGGTATATGCTGACGACATAGACATAAATGGGCGAAATTTTCAAGAGGTTACTGCAGTATTTTCAAGAATTGAAAAAGAATCAAGGAAGTAGGGTCTTGCTGTTCATGAGGGCAAGACAAAATTTATGGTGCCAACGACTAGAGAAACCTCGGCATTTGGTCCACAATTGAAGTTTGACAACCGATTTAATTTTGAAATGGTAGATGAATTTGTCTCCCTTGGATCCGCCGTGAACAAGGACAACAACGTCAGCCTGGAGATAGATAAGAGAATTGTGCTTGCAAATAGATGTTATTTTAGGCTCAGCAAGCAGTTTAGGAACAAAGCCCTCTCTCGACGGACAAAAGTCCAGCTATATCAGACTCTCATTTTACCTATCTTGACATATGGCTCCGAAACTTGGGTCATATCTCAAGCGGATGAAAAACACCTGGGAGTTTTCGAGAGGAAAATTCTCCGTAAAATATATGGTCCTGTTAGTTATCAGAATGGATGAAGATGAGCCAGCGCGAAAAGTTTTTGATAACGTACCCGATGGAAGCAGGAAAAGAGGACGACCAAGACTCCGCTGGAAAGACCAGGCAGAGAATCCCTTCGTATCCGTGGTGTTACCATCTGGCGAGAAAAGGCGAAGGATAGAGCCAGTTGGAAGAATATGTTGAAATTTCTTTAATTTGTTTGTTTAATTAATATGTGTAAGACGTCTGACCACATGAGGTTGTAAAATAGTCAATAAATGTAAAGTTGTTGTGCAGTATGAATTACAGCCAGAGTGGAAGTGGGATGTGCCACGCCTCTTTTAAATGAAATCGTTACCACAGTCATAATAATAGTTTGATCGTCCTGAAAATTTCACAGTATGTTACAGTTGGCCTACAGATATGAACAGGCTGTTTGGAAGAAAGTTGCCAAAAAGGGCCGGGGCCCGGCCACACACGTCAATATTTGACTATTACATATTACATTACCAGGCACTTGAGAACATATTTCAATGTATCTCAAAAAATATATGGCCGATTCGTTTTAAATAATTCTTTTTAAAGTTCAATGCTTCTATCTTTAAAAAAAAATATTTGAATCAAATCGCCCATATATCTTTTGAGATACACTAAAATATGTTCACAACTGGCTGGTGTACGGATACTACTGATATGAAGCAAATTACTTTTTGGGGAAAACCAAAGAAAATACGGCTGTTAAAAAGGTCAGACTATGAAGCTAAAAAAGTGACCACAGGTACTAATGAAACTGAATATCATTGAGGTCAGTTTCGAGAGCATCCTAAATATCGTTAACCCAATAATGCATTTTTTAAAAAAATTCAGAATAATCTTATAGAGGCGACTATAATCACTGGAAATTATAATGGAACCGATGCGCTGATTCCACACATTCCCATGATACTTACAGACATGCCCATCGATTTCAAAAAATTGCAGTTTCCTATTCGGTTGACATTTGCGAGGACCATTAATAAAGCGCAAGGGCAGTCGCTTCAAGTATGTGGCTTAAATTTGACAAAACCGTGTTTTTCCCACGGACAATTTATGTTGCATGTTCTCGTGTGAGTAAACCTTCAGACTTACATATTTATATTTGCACCAGATGACAAAAATAGAGCACTTGAATAAATAGAAAAAAATATCAAAATTGTGTTTCATTAAAATTACAATTCAGGGGAAGCAAAGCGCAACGGGAACAGTTATTTTACTTCTTCATAATATTCCAGACAACTACAGGTTTATATGCCCACTGTATTCTTGTTCACACTTTGGCATTACAAAAACTTAGAACGCAAAACGAAGTTTGCCGGGTCCAGCTAATTTAGAATATATTGTAGTTTTGAACCCAATAAAAAGTAGATTTAGAAAAACCAAAGTGAAAAAAGTTTAAAAAAGTGCCTTTTCTTAAAAAAGATAAATTTTCTCATAAAAATACCAAGTATCATATTGTTACGAATTTCCATATTCGTCCTTTTTTGCGTTGTTTTATTCCCAATAATAACACAAGGTTAGTTTTAAATTACGATAATTACAACGGTATCACTTCCTTTTATTTTACTTATTTAGTACAACAGTTTACTTTCTTTATAACACTTTAATAAGTCTTGTATTTTACTATAAATTCGCTTTTCTTACTTTACGGCAGTTAATCGCAAACTGAACTCTCCACTCCAAAGACCTCCGCTATTTATACCAACTCACCATACTCAAATGAAGGTAGATCTAGCGAATTCAAGAACCTTCTAGAATCTAGATGTTGTTGTTGTTGCTTATCTTTGTAGAACAATCTCGAATGGCGGAGAATTATCTTTACTGAATGTGAATTCATGCTACTGGTTTAGCGAGCTGGTACGTTGTTACAATGCATACTTTCAGGCGCAGCACTAACCGCCTATTTACATACTGTTAGTAGAGCCATTAACAGTAAGCAAAAGCTTTTACTTATTCGTAACACTGCCCCCCACTTAAGCCTGTTCGTCCCGAGCAGGCTCAACCCTCCGTTTTCCATACAGAGCTAGTCTTTCCAAATGCACGACTTTCATTTTAGCTCTTGGACTTTGGCTTTTCTGGATTCTATAAACCACGTCATTTATTCGTTTTACAACCTTGTAAGGGCCTTTCCAGTGAGTCTGAAGTTTTGGAGATAAACCCTTCTTGCGCTGTGGGTTGAACAGTAAAACTAGCTTGCCTTCATGAAACCCTTCTGAGTTTGCCGCTCGGTCGTATCTGGCTTTCATTTTGTTACTGACCATCTTTAATTTGTTGCGAACAAACTCGTGAAGTTCGCTAAGCTCTCCTGGGATACCATCATTCTCCCCACTGTCGGATGTTAGGCAGTTTCCAAACTCCAAATTTCTAGGGAGCTTTATCTCCGTCCCGAAGACGGCACTAGCTGGTGTTCGGGCAGTGGTATCCTGGGTGGCCGACCGGTATGCTAGAAGGAATTTTGGTATGCGTTCGTCCCAGAATTTTCTATCCTTACTGACGATCTTGCTCAAATAATCTTCAAGAGCCTGATTAAATCTCTCTACCGTGCCGTCAGTCCGAGGGCGCACTGATGACGTTCATATACCACGAATTCCTTTCCTCTCGCATATTTCTTTCAAGATGGCAGATTCAACATTCCTACCCTGCTCCGAATGCAGTTCTAAAGGGACACCAGAACGACTTATCCAGTTGTTCACGATAGCTTTGCTTATTGTTTTCGCTTCTTTATTTGGAATAGCGTACACCTCGCGCCATTTACTGAAGTAGTCCATAACGAGCAGGGCATATTGGTTCCCAGAGCTACTTGTTGGATATGGACCAGCCACACTCATGGATATTCGCTCGAAGGGAGCACTTGGGCTCTCCTGATGTCTCTGTTCGCAACTCCTCCGCGTTGGTCCTTTAATAGTCAAGCCTGGTTGCAGCCTGCAATCCATTCGGATACAGCTTTTTGACGACCAACACAATAGAAACGTTCCCTTAGTTTCTCCATAGTTTTGCCTTTTCCGAGGTGCCTACCACTCGGACCATTATGAGATTCTGCAATTATCTCTTTCACTTTCAAGGCAGGTAACACAATTAGATTTTTCTCCGTTTTACCATCTTCACTTTCCCATACACGGTACAGACAGCCATCTAGCAACCTCAGGCTAATCCACTGGGCCCAATATGATTTTAAAACGGGTCTTTCTGAAGCGATTTCATTCCGCGTTAATTGTCTATCCTCTTCCTTTGCCAAAATAATTTTTCCCAATACAGCATCACTTCTCTGTGCCGTGAACCACTCGTCGTCCGATTCAATTCTCAGGGATCGGACGTCAATAATTTGCTCTTTGATCTCAGCCTTAGAATCCTGAGTACGTTCGATTACATGTGGACGGTCATTTACTCGTCCGGTATCGGCTGTTATCGCTGGAGATCTTGAGCGTTTTCTCACGTCTCTACAGTCCCGCCCTATATGGCCACGTTCGCCATGCTTGTCACCTTTCAATTTTGTTGCTTGCCATAGCGCCTTCGTGAGAATCCGACTCACTTCTTCCAGTTCGCTAACGGCGGCTTTCAAATCTTTTGATTTGACTTCCGTTTCTACCCTTTGCATATGATGTGTCTGTTGACTGGCAACAACCCTCGCCGTCTCATTTGCCAAAGCAAATGAAACTGTTTCCACAAATGTAGCTTTTTGTGAGGCACACACCGCATATCTAACGTCAGGATCGTTAATGCCCCTAACAAATGCCTCTATCTTAAATTGCTCTAAGAAACTTTGGGGTTCTCCAGGATATGCCATCAACATCAAGCGTTCCACCTCGGTTGCGAAGTCCTGAAGCGTTTCATTATGCTTTTTTACTCGGGCTCTTAATTCCATGCGATATAAATCCTTCTCGTGATCGCCACCATACTTGCGTTGTAACGCAGCCAGTAGATCCTCGTAGTTGTTTCTGGCAATGACGGGAATGCTCTGAAGGACTTCTGCTGCGTTGCCTTTCAGTGCTAAAATTAGCTCTACTGCTTTGTCGTTGCTGTTCCACAAGTTCTTAATTGCGACCATTTCGAATTCGAATTTGAAAACGTCGATTGGTGTAGAGCCATCGAAACTGGGAGCTTTCAATCTACTAGAGCCTTCAGAAAATACTCGCACTGGACCCTCTTGCAACTGAAGTTCACTCATTCTCCTTTGCAATTCACTTACATCATTTTCGACTTTCTCAAACTTATTCTCGACTTGCTCAATCTTCTGCTCAACTTCTTCGAACTTCTGTTCGACGTTTTCGAATTTCTCATTAACATGTGTTTCCATGTTGTTCATAACTTCCGAAATTTGTTGAAGTTTGTCAGTTGTGGCGTTAGATGTCTCCAGCATTATTCTTGAATTTGCACCAAATTTCTTTTCAAGTTTTTCATCCATAATTCTAGAATTCTCACCAAATTTCTCATTCATAATTCTAAAATTTTCGTCCAACTTTGCCATCATGGCAGCAAACATTGTAGAAACATCTACATTACCATCCATTTCGTCTTTGCACTCGAACTGATATGTGTCAATGTCGATGTTTCGGCGTTTAAATTCTTCTATTAATCGCCTCTGCAGCTCTATCTTATTACCAGCTGTCGGTTGATCCAATTTACTCAACTCCTTCTTTAGTTGTTCAACTTTGAGTTCTTCAAAGTTTATCGTTGTCCTTAATTCGTAATTTCACTTCTGACACCAATGTTACGAATTTCCTTATTCGTCCTTTTTTGCGTTGTTTTATTCCCAATAATAAAACAAGGTTCGTTTTAAATTACGATAATTACAACGGTATCACTTCCTTTTATTTTACTTATTTAGTACAACAGTTTACTTTCTTTATAACACTTTAATAAGTCTTGTATTTTACTATCAATTCACGTTGCTTACTTTACGCTATTATACCAACTCACCTACTACTTATACCAACTCACCTACTCAAATGAAGGTATATCTAGCGAAATCAAGAACCTTCTAGAATCTAAATGTTGTTGTTGTTGCTTATCTTTGTAGAACAATCTCGAATGGCGGAGAATTATCTTTACTGAGGTGAATTCATGCTACTGGTTTAGCGAGCTGGTACGTTGTTACAATGCATACTTTCAGGCGCAGCACTAACCGCCTGTTATTTACGTACTGTTAGTAGAGCCATTAAAACAGTAAGCAAAAGCTTTTACTTATTCGTAACAATATCTTAAAGAAGTACCTTTGCTTAAAAAAAGTAAATTTTCTTACAAAAAGTACATTTTCTTAAAAAAAGTATTTTTTTAAAAGTATATACCTTTTTTTAAAAAAGTACATTTTCTTACAACGAATTCCCTTTTCTTATTAAACTACCTTTTCTTTAAAGAGTACCTTTTTTGTAAAACAAAATAACTTTTCTTGAGATAAGTATAAATTTACCCATTTTTGAAAAAAGGACCAATTCTAAAAAAATCCCATTTCTTAAAAAAACACATTTCCTAAAAAAATACATTCTCTTATAAAAAATTCATACTCATGGCTTTTTCTTACAAAAGGTACCTTTTCTTAAAAAGTCATAAGCTTTTAATAAGTACTTATCTTATCCCTTACTTTAAAAAAGGACCTTTTCGGGAAAATATAATACATATCCTTACAAACAGGAACTACAAATATACTTAAAAAAATACTTTCTAAAAAAAAAACAGTTTTCTGAAAAAAGTTCATCAGTTTACAAAAAGTATCTTTTCTTAAAGATGCATTTAAATTATTGATTATTTATTGAAAAGTTTATCATTTTACAAAAAGTATATTTTCTTAAAGATCCATTTAAATTGTCGAATTTTTCAATAGGCGCCTTAGGCGTGTTGGCACTAACTAGTACATAATATATAGGGAATGGAACTTCGTTCCAACCGGATGTCCCCTGACACCTCATGTAATTTTTATATAACGAGTACTATTAACTAATGATTTATTTTCCTGTATTTTTATAAAAAAAAAAATACAAAGCGAAACAATAAACTAACTTATATTCGGTAATGCGACCGTTTTTGAATTCCCGGCCATCATGGGTCAGCGTACCAATTCTGGCAGGCCAATTCAGATCTATTGTTTTAGGTCCTAAACCGTTTTACATATATACCGACGTTTGCAGCATATCTCAAACGACGAACTTCGAAACTGCTGATATCTGCGTGGGACATTTTCTGCAAAATATATGTTTTAATACAAAAACAATAATTCAAATATTTAACCACAAAATTAAACCTTGATATCGCCACAACAGCAACAATTAAATATTCTCTAACTGTTTCAATATAATATTTGTTTTTAGAATTTTAAATGTCAGGTTTGAAATACAGAGAATTTGATTTGAAAATGATTTCGTCATAGAATAATACATACCATAGAAGCTTTTATTCGCCCAATAAATTAAACTTCATAGGTACGATGGAAAGTAAACATTAGACGGTGGAAAATATGGGTTCAATAATACCAGATAGTGGCAATAGTATACAACGATCAACAAAGGAACAACAACCGAATTTCGTGTTTTTGTGGCAAACTAGTTGTGTTAAATACAATACAAATATATACCAACGATAAAAGTCAACATGAAAATGCAAAATACATTTAAATTTTTCAGTTCTACACCAAAACGACATGAAAAAGTTAAGTGAACACATTTTGTAACTCCACCTGGTGTAAGGTAATTTTAAATTTAATTGCTCTCATTTCCACAAACCTACGATGAAGAGTGTGAATTGAAACGTCAGATGCGAGAATAAGTTTATCTACGTACGTATTATTCTATGGATTTCGTTTGTCCCTTCATAATTCATTAGAAATTCGGTTACAGCAATTGAACTGACGTCAAATTCGGTCATTACAGCCGACTTACAGTTAAATTCAGTTATTGCGGCCGAATTGATACCAAATTCAAAAATTACAACCGACATGATCCAAAAATCCGTTGTTGCGCCTGAAATGATGCCACATTCGGTTACTCTAACCGAATTTGGTACCAATTTCGATTGCTGCATCCGAATTAATCCCAAATTCGGTTACTCCAACCGTAATTTTAGAAAATTTAGTTGACAGAACGAGTATAATTGACGATACAGTTGTCACAACTGAATCAATTACGAAGCGATGTTGTTTCAACCGAATTTCTACTTCAATACGGTTGTGCCAACCGCAACCTCTTCTCAAACCATTAGTTCTGTGGGTGTAGGTTCGAAAACCTAAAATAACTAGTGTTTATATTCGTTTCTGTAAAATTTAAAAATCACTGCACACACTCGCCTTAAAACAGTTGTAAATAAAAAGGTAATATCTTTGAAATAGTACGAAAAATATGCAAAAAAAAAATTGGGGAAATTTTTCAAAAGTACAAACAGTATAAATACATACACCATTTCTCCATCCTTGCAATTTTGAAAAATTCACCAAATTAAATAAAAATTTGCCAAAACGTGAACATCCATCTCGTTTTTGCTTCACGTACGTTGCAGGACATGAAGGGGTTAACTATTTTTTCTGAAATTTGGTGTGAGTGCTCTTCTTGACCCAGAGAACGATTTTTCTTTTGCCAACCAAATACTGAAGCTTGAACTTTTTTCTTCGGCCCAGCCTAAGGTACAATAAGCGAACCAAAAAGTGTATCAGATTAACTAAAAATTCAACTGATTATAAAAAAATCTATCAAAAAGTTCACAAAAATATACCAAAAATTTCATAAAAGTTACCAAATAATGCATAATTTATACCGAAATGTACATACAGTGTATTAAAAGATACGTAATGTTGCGTAAAACTACATGAATGCCAAAAAATTACATGAGATGTCTGGGGACACTCGGATGGAACGAAGTCCCTTTCGCTATATATTATGTACTAGTTAGTTCCAAAACGCATAAGGCGCCCCTTGAAAAATACGATAATTTAAATGGATCTTTAAGAAAAGATACTTTTTGTAAAATGATAAACTTTTCAATAAATAATCAATAATGTAATAATCAATATTGATAAAGAAAAGGTCGAAGAACAGAATAAAAATATGATAAACTTTTTTTCAAAAAAAAATTTTTTTTTTAAATGTATTTTTGTTTAAACAATGTATTTATATGTTTAGGTCCTTTTTGACAGAATGTGCATTACATTTTCCCAAAAAGGTAATTTTTTAAAGAGAGGTACTTATTTTATTAAAAGCGAATTATTTTTAAGAAAAGGTACTAATTTTACGATGAGTACTTGCTGTAACCGAAAGGCATAAGAGTATGAATTTTTTTTTACAAAAAAGTACCTTTTTCAAGAATAGGTACTTTTTAAAGAAGTGGTACTCTTTTCAGGATAAGGATCTTTTTTTTAACAAAATGTACTTATTTTCAGAAAGGCTACTTATCTCAATAAAAGAAACTACAAGGTATTATTTTATTTTTAAGAAAATGTACTTTTAAGAAAGGGAAGTTTTGTAAGAATATGAATTTTTGTAAGAAAACTTATTTTATTCTTATTCTTTAAACGAGCTTAAGATCTTTTATTTATTTTTTTAGAGAAGTAATTTTTTTTGAGGAAAAGGTTTTTTTACGAAATGGGAATATTTTTTTTGAATTGGTCCTTTTTCAAGAATAGGTAAATTTTTATGTGTAGGTACTTACCCCAAGAAGAGTTTTTTTATTTCACAAAATAGGTACTCTTCATAGAAAATTTAGTTTTTTAAGAAACGGAAATTTGTTGTAAGAAAATGTACTTTTTATGAAAGGCACTTATTGTAAAAAAAATGGATTTTTTTATGAAAATGTACTTTTTGTAAGAAAGTTTAAGAAAATTTACTTTTTTTAAGAAAAGGCACTTATTTAGGAAAATTTTTCGTTTTAAACTTCTTTCGCTTTGGCTTTTCTAAATTTACTATTTATTGGGTTCAAAACAACAATATATACTAAATATTGGTTACAGGCTCCACCTAGAAAACTTCCCAATAAACAAGAAATTTACCAACATCTGTTAGTTTAGACACAAACCAAAGCAAAGGTACCCATTATAGTTGATAATACTGGGTTGTAGCATAAGAGTGTTTGAAAAAAGTTGTTTAATTTTTTTCATTTAGCCTCCATCCCGCAACGTGCGATAAGGAACTTCGTTCCAAACGACAAATTCTACCCGAAATTTTTCAAAATTATAACAAAATGTACATATAGTGTACCAAAATGTTTACCAAGCGAAGTGTACCAAAAAGTACAACATACAACTTGAATCTAGAATTATGTAATATTGGAGCGTGCGATTACGAAGCGTGCAGTTAGCCGTAATTGAGGAGATGAATAACATATACGTGTCAACTGTGGTGTGTTTCTAAGTGTTTCAATTTTCCGTCACTATGTGAACTTTCGAAGTAATGTTAATGGAAAAAATATATACAATGTGTTGCACAATAACGATGTGTAAAATGTCAATGTGTAAAATGTCGATGTGTAAAATACCAATGTGTCATTTACAGAGGTTTTTGAAAATGTACCGAGTAAATTGCAGAAGTGATATTTAGATATCCAGCGCACAGTAGGGCCGATTGTAAAAAAGGAATTGGTCTGATTGATTGAGAATGTAGTAGGAATTTGTAGGGGAGGAGTTAGTCCATCAAAATATGGTATCTACAGACACCCTATGATACAGGGTGGCAAAATATGACACCTTCGTGATGTTCAAACCCTCATGGTCTGTAACTTCTACACTTGTAAGCCAATTTCAAAGAATTTTTATTTCTGAGAATCTAGTAAGCAGCACAAACAACATACATACTTATATACCCAGTTATATTATGTGGTCTCGCTATCCATTACAAAGGTATTTGCAATCAAAAATTGATAATGTAAATTGTTTCTAATAATTCCATCACCCGTTCAGAAAGTTTTTAAATTTGTTGTCTCAAAGATATATCAGTACCTCGGAGGTAAACTACACTAGGTCGTTTTCGTTAACTTTTCAGTAGAGCAGTTTTAATGTTGTCGTACACCTTTTGAGCTCCATAATTACGTATGGTACTTATGTTTCGACCACCAGAAATGCAGTTGGAACCAATTATTGTCACAATATTTCGTAATTATGGAGCTCAAAAGGTGTACGACAACATTAAAACTGCTCTACTGAAAAGTTAACGAAAACGACATAGTGTAGTTTACCTCCGAGGTACTGATATATTCTTTTGGTTTTTTTTCAAGCAAATGTCTTGGCAAGGGCACTGTAGTTTAACAACCTTTTTGATATTCACCCTAAGCCAGCCTTGTCCGAAAACGGACGATTTTTGAACAAAATATTCACTTTGGAAGTTTGGTAATAGTTACGCTTGCTGATTTTTAAATTGTTCTAAATTGTAAAATGTAAATTTTAATATTTTAAAATTTCAATTGCAGACAGAAATTGCAGAGTAAAAAAGTTGTGTCGATGTCTTGTCGGTGCAAGTGTTGATTAACGTTTGACGTAATATAGCTTAATACCAACTGTCACTCAGGGGGCAAATCACCCCTCTCGACGTCGAGTTCACAGAGAAGAGAGAGAGAAAATGTTCGACAGCTGAAATTTTTTGAATCACGGAAATCGATCGAAATTTGAATTGCCTACTACTATTTTTGACATTGCTGCAAACATACGGCAATAAGAACCACAAAACGGAAATGGAAAATAAAATGTGTCACCACTCTCGACGTCGAGTTCACTGAGAAGAGAGAGAGAAAATTTTCGACAGATGCAATTTTTTGAATCACGGAAATCGATCGAAATTTGAATTGCCTACTACTATTTTTGACATTGCTGCAAACATACGGCAATAAGAACCACAAAAGGGAAATGGACAACAAAATAAATAAAATGTGTCACCGCTCTCGACGTCGAGTTCACAGAGAAGAGAGAGAGAGAAAATTTTCGACAGCTGAAATTTTTTGAATCGCGGAAGTCGATCGAAATTTGAATTGCCTACTACTATTTTTGACATTGCTGCAAACATACGGCAATAAGAACCACAAAACGGAAATGGAAAATAAAATGTGTCACCACTCTCGACGTCGAGTTCACTGAGAAGAGAGAGAGAAAATTTTCGACAGATGCAATTTTTTGAATCACGGAAGTCGATCGAAATTTGAATTGCCTACTACTATTTTTGACATTGCTGCAAACATACGGCAATAAGAACCACCAAACGGAGATGGAAAACAAAATAAATAAATTGTGTCAAAGTGTAAAGATTGTTCGGAAAATATAGAAAACTTTTCATTAAAATGGATTCCAATGTTTTTTTATATATTTTTTATAATAGGAAAATGAGCCCAATATTTTAATTATTAGAATAAGTATACAAAAAGTGACCGTTTTCATTGCCAGGAGTTGAGTTAGATTTCCCTTTAAAGTGCGTAAATAATTTTAAGAAAATATTTTAACGTTCATACATTTAAAAGACGCTTTCGACTGTCGAAAGAAGCTTTTAAATGTGTATGTCCGAAACAAATATTTCTGCTCATACATATGTCGACGTCAATACCTCCCTTATTGCAGTTTGCCGCTGCATAGGTCATAGCTTAATACATGTGCATTTTACAACTAGTAATATTATTTGCGAAATAGTGGAACAGGAAGGAATCTCAACGGAATCTCATATGAAAATTCGAGATTTCTATAAATTGAGCTCTCCTGACCAAGATCTACAATTTAGATTTAAAAAACGCATAAACATCAACAAGCGGAACTTTTTCCAAACTTGAAAAATGCAAATTTTGTTCAAATGCCTTCAAACTACAGTCGGAATATCAAAAGGCTTATTAATTAACTCCCACAACAAATTTAAAAAAATACTCAAAGAATTGGTGGTACCTTTTCCTAAAAATTTCGCTTTTTTTCGTTTGAAAAAAAGCAATCTTGGGAAGCTGTAGCTGCAAAACCGTATGAAATTATTTAACAATTTCTTGAGCCATAATTTTTCTTGAATTTTTGCCACTGTATAGCTGTGTTTTTGAAACTACATTTTGACTCAAAATAACTAAGTTATAACCAAACCACATTTTACATTTTAACATTCTGATTCCAAATATCTGTGTAGCGGTTAAAGACACACAACTCCGACTTATGCCATGAAAAAAATGCTCGTCCAAAAGTCATTTGAGCCCCATATTAACCATCGAACTAACATCTATAGGAAAGGGTAGGGCAATCTATCAAAGTGAACACATGCAAACAACACACAGTATTAGCATCACATACATACATGGTTGTTGTACAACAATAGCCTCTGCCTGAAAATAAGTACAGGGTGTTTCAAAAGTGACCACCCTATTGGAAGATGCTCTTATTTTTGCAAATGGCTGCCAATGTCAAATCTGTTTTGACATTTGTAAACTAGACAGATGTAGAATACAAGTAAGCAAGCCATGGAGCGATACACTCCCCAAGAACGCGGAATAATCGTGTCTATTTTTTTCCGTAACAATTCGTCTGTGGTGTAGGCGCAGCGCGAATGCCGTCGCCGATTCGCCGGCCGTCCGACACCGACTGCGCAAACACTGCGCCGTTTGGCCACTAACCTTAAAGAGTATGGGACCACACGAGACGTTGCCAGTAGCGGCCGGCCCCGGAGCGTCCGTTCTGCCGAGAATATCGCCGCTGTTGCCGAGGATGTCGAGCTGTCGCCGGAAACATCGACCAGACGCCGTGCCTCGCAATTAGCCATCAGCCGGTCGTCCCTATGCCGAATTTTTGTCAAAGACCTGCGCATGTTCCCATACAAAGTCCAGTCCGTGCATCAGCTGCTGCCTGTCGACCGCCAAACGCGTGTAATCCATCCTCAAACTCGTGGACGAAGTGGACGATTTTTCCACCAAAATCGTAATGAGCGATGAGGCTCATTTCCACCTCAGCGGGTACGTGAACAAGCACAACTATCGCTTCTGGGGCACTTAAAATCAACGAGTGATGCACGAGGAGCCATTACACCCGCTGTTTACGCTGGAGGAGTCATCGGGCCATTTGCTTTCGAGAACGCCGCTGGTCAAACAACAACAGTGGACCGTGCGCGCTATAGGGCCATGTTAACCGAGTTTTTTCTGCCGCAATTCAACGAATTAGGACTGGAGGATATGTGGTTCCAACAGGACGGTGCAACGGCACACACTGCGCGAGCCACAACCAATATTCTGAAGGCGGCGTTCCCGGGTCGCCTCATCTCTCGTTTTGACGATTTGCACTGGCCCGCAAGATCGCCCGATTTAACCGTTCCAGACTTTTTTATCCCGTGTTTACGTGAACAGGCACGAGACCCTGGAAGCTGACAAGGTCAACATTCGACACGAGTGCTAGAATCTGGCGCTCGAAGTTCTCGCCGAAGTGATGAAAAATGCCATAAAACGACCCCGTATGGTAACCAATTGTGACGGCGCCCATTTAACCGATTTCATCTTCTCAACTTAACCAATAAAATGCTAAAGGTTCAAATAAACATAATCAAAAAACAGAATCGAAATTTTTCATTTAGAAAAAAAATGAGAGCCAAACAACATCGGATGACTTTCTTTGAAACACCTTGTATGATGGTATTGATGTAGCGGCAGCGAACAAACAACCAGATTGTAGCCGCCAAAGAGTATTGAATAGTATAGAGAACTCATGGAACGAATTTTATGACTCAAAAGCACTGACGACATCTGGCGAATGATTTAAAACGTATTACTCTCTTTTTGGAATAACTTAATCCATTCATAATTTTGATGTGAAACATTGATGCCTTTTGAAACATTTATACTTTCTGTATTGTTTTGTGTAATAACATTGTCGAAATGATGAATTTATATTGAAATATTCTATAAAGAGCATAAGACTCGTTTATGCTCTTTTACTCAGACTCTTGTAACATGCATGACGTCATGGTCCGTCCGTACATAATAATAAACTATTCACACCCGCATACGTCCCTGGTGAACCAGTCACCTAAGCATACACAACATCCATCACTCGCAACAACCACCGCGAACAATCACACTAACTTAAGCTCTGTCGACGTTGTGTACATATTAGCAGCGAAATAGTTTAATGACCACACGAGAATGAGTGATTGGATGCAATTGTCATTTGCGTCACTACAGCGATGGTACTTAGTGTTAAGGTTGCCTAGTCTCAAGTCGGCGCTGTCGTTCCTGGAATCAGCTTCTCTCGCGATAGTGGTGGAATACCAAGCGGCATCTCCTACGCAGCTGCTGCTCGCGGTGCTTCTCGCCCTACGGCGACTGCGCCATATGGTGCAAATTTCGCTGCAACAGCACCCAGAGGGGTGACGTTGCAGAGCGCAATAGCCCAATTTGGGACCATTGATGCCGACTGCCGTCGCATGTTCGGCATGGACTTTACGTCGTGCCGCAACAGACTAGGCCCATTTATGCGCGACTACCCCAAGCTGGGGAACACCGAGCTGAAGTCCCAGGCGATTTGGGGCTTTTAATGGCCTTAGGGCCAGTGTAAATAATTTGTACAGTTAGTTTTAGGGAATAGTTTTAAGATATTTTTAAGTTGTCATATTTCTGCCACTTTTTTTAATTCGTTTTTTCTGACATTTTTGTTTAAGATAATTTGTGGATAATTTTTTGTAGTACCGGTCTTGCTGGACTCATGGCAATTTGCCAAGATATAATGAATGTAGTTAGTAAAAAATTGTTTAATGTTTGAAAACTTGTATGTACCTCTGTCAAATATTTATATGTGCAAAATAATTTTTTTTCTTTCCGTCTGAAAACTAACTGTAATTTAATGTCGACCATATACAATTTTTTCGATAATATCCCTCTCTCTTTATCATATACTTTTTTCTCTTTTGGACTTTATTTGTAGTCCCGTTATCTATGATTATCGCTGTAAGTTTGCATTTCAATAGAAAATAATTATATGTGCAGTCGCGTTCCTGACACTTTAAAGTGAACAACTCTATCTTTCTCGGGTGTTTAGTATAAAATATCTTTCTGTACGTGAGTAAAGTGATCGTTATGAATATATTCTAAGAAACGTTTTATTCACAGTTTTGTTTCTAGTTGAACATGCCACGTGGAAGTGAACTTGCAGATGAGGAGCACGGAAAAATTGTTGGAATGAGACTTGCAGGTAAAGGAATTGGCGAGATTGCAGTTGCGGTAAATCGGCATCGCAATACAGTTTCGAATTTCCTCAAAGACCCCGAAATTTATGGTTGTATCAAGCGCAGTGGACGCATCCCAACTGTAGAACAGAGGACTACGCGGCGCATTCGGCATTTAGCAGCTAATGAGAATATGAGTTGTAGGGAAATAAAGGTGGAATTGGGTCCAAATGTAACGAGGCAGCGTGCCCAGCAACTGCTAAAGGACGATATAGGTCTTCGGTTCCAAAGCAAAATGGCCAAACCACGCTTAACCCAGCGCCATATAAATGCGCGTATTGCTTTTGGAGAAAGTACAAGATTTGGGAGGACGAATTTGAAACGGTTATATTTAGTGATGAGAAAAAATTTAGTTTGGACGGACCTGATGGTCACCATAAATATTGGCGAGATTTACGACATCCTCGGCAAACGTGCTACAAGCGAAACCACGATGGTGGATCTCTTATGATATGGCCTTCATTTGGAGCACGAGGAAGTCAGAAATATGCTTTCTCCCAACTGAAATAAATATGGAAGCATACACTGATCTGTTGGACTGCAATTTAATTGACTTTGCTGGGGAATTGTATGGAGATAACTGGACTTTTCAACAACACAACGCCCCGATCCACATTGCTCAGCTCACAAGGGATGTTTTAAGTCCCGAAATATTCCATTACTCGAGTGGCCAGCCATAAGTCCCGAACTCAACCCAATTGAAGACCTCTGTGGGATACTTTCCGCCAAGGTGTTTTCAAAGTCGAAGAAGTATACGACGCTCAAGGAACTAAAACTAGCAATATTGGCGGAATGGGAGAAAATTGGCATGTCCAGTTTAAGCAATTTAGTGAGTTCTATGCCACGCAGGCTACAACAAGTTCTTATACACAAGGGCATCTCAATATATTATTATATACATATTTTAATTGGATAAGATTAAGAATTAAACTTAATTTTCATTTTTGCATATATAAATATTTTCTATGAAGAATATTTCAAACTCTTTTTTTTTTTGTTCTACAAAAGAAATGAAATAATATGTTTTCTTATAATTTTAAAGTACACATAAATATGAACTAATATCTAAAATAAAAATCAAAAAAATTTTAGTTTTCAAAGCTCCAACTCAACATGATACATTGCACATATAAATCCCAGAAGAGTGCTACCAGACCGAACCCAACGGAGTGTTCTAAAACCATTCCCAGAAGAGTATTCTCAATCGTTCCCAGAAGATTGTAGTCAAACGGCTCCTAAAAGATTGCTCTCAGAGCGAACCTAGAGAAGTATTCTCAAACCATTCCCACAAGGGTATCCTCAACCGTTCCAAACCATTCCCAGAGGCGTGTTCTCAACATGTGGATAAATTGATGTTGTTTCTTTAAATTAAATTATTTTGTATCATAAGAAAACCAATAAAGAATCTGAATTCAAACCCCAGAGAAGAGTAAACCATTCTGTACTAATTTCGGAAGGTTTAGTGGATCCTAATGAAAGACCCTGGACATGACTAAACTCACATCAGCATTTAACCACGTTACAACCTGCCATTTTATAAAAATCAGTATCCGGTTTGTTCGAAAAACCAATTTTTCACGAAAAGGTTTTCGGTTTGCTCGGAAAGTAAATAATTGCCAAAAACCGGTGAAACCGGTATTTCGGTCTTTTTTGCTTTAAATTAAATTATTTTTTTAACGACCATTTCATATACTTATACGTGTTGAAAACTCAAAATTTCACATCTCTATTTAAATATGACAATTACGTTTTAATTTAAAATAAATTTTTTATAAAACTTAAAAGTTTTATTCAAATTCATATTCATGTATGAAAATATTATTAAGATTAAAATATTTAGTTATAAAATAATGTTCATTTTGAAAGTTGAAAATAACGCTAAATAAATTTGTAACTACATAATTCTTATTCAAGTCATATTTAATTTTGAAATGTGAATAAAAAAATTGTTTGGAAACAAACGCAAAGAAAAAACCATTTAACAATATACAATGGATGAAAAAACGTAAATTATTAACAAAAAAAATTGTGATCTCCAGAAGACTATTGGCCACTGCGAAGTTAATGGAGGATGCGGAATTGAATATACAAAGGTTGTTGGATATCCAAAAATATTTTGTTTTAATATTTACTCACTTTTTGTTGTTTCCATTCTCAAAATTATTGAAACACAGCAAATAAAAAAAGTAAACACCTCAATAAGCATTTTGGCTGGAATTACACTTGAAATCCAGTCATTATTTCCAAATTCCAGTGTTGAATTACAGTTGAAACACACTTGAATTCAATAGTGAATCAAGAAATATTAACCATTGAATTACAGTCGAACAAAACATTACCTTTACAGTATAATTCCAGCCTTGAATAACAGTGTCAAGTCAACCCGAACCTCTTTCTACGCTTGAATTCAAGCCTGGAATTACTGTGCAATTCAAGTCGAACCGAACCTGTTTTTACCGTTGAGTTCAAGCATAGAATTTCAGTGTTATTCAAGCAATAGGGCAGTGTTATAACGGTATTTAAACAGTCTTTTAACAATAATTTTTAAAACCATTTTCTGCCACCTTTTGCGAGCATCTGCTTTTGACGTTTAGAGAACATAGCTGACACGATTTGATGCCGCCGTTGTTTTTCAATTTTTCCAACAATTTTTTCACAACACAACCACTGAAATGAATCAAAAAACAGACGACAAACTTCTGCGAAATAGATAAATTCAAAAGTCGAAAAATTTCTCGACATTATAACTAGCAATATGTCAAAAACGACTTTTTGCGAAAAATAACTTTTTTATTGTTGAATATGAATCTTTGGGGACTCAGAAACAATATTTATTCCACGAGTTTTTTTTAAAAATTAGTTGTATTTCAAAATATAACACAGTTTAACCATTTTCGTGGGCTTAAAAATTAAAAAATTAAATTAAAAAAAAAAAAAATCTGGAATTTTTTAATTTTTTACAATAAACTGGGTTAGTAGCCTTTCATTTAAGATGAATATTTCATTCGTACACTGAGAGAAAAAAAATTATTATAATAATAAGTGGTAAAGGTAGATTTACGACTTTTTCATTTAAAATGGCACAAAAACGGCTAAAGATTTTTGGCCAAAATTTTCAATTTCTCGTTTAGAACCTTAAAATCTAAAATTCCAGGAGTTGTCACCCCATACTAGAGGTCATCACAGCCGAATCGGGGGTAGTCTCAACCGAATTAGAGGTTGTGGAAACCTGATTAGAGGTTGAGAGGTTGACCTCATTTGACACTGACACAACCTCAGAGATTGACATAACCTAATTATAGGTTGTCGCAACCTAATTAGAGGTTGTCACAACGCCTTTAGAGGTTGTCACAGCCGAATTAGACGTTGTTGCAACCAAGTTTAGATAGTGTCACAAATGAATCTTGAAATTTTTGGAACGAAGTTCCTTATCGCACGTTGCGGTATTATGCTATAACCCTGTATACAACCCAGTATTATTCTGCATACTTTTAGGCCTTCGAAGTTTAGTGTTTGCAAGTTGTAAGTGTGAGGCAAAGATTTTTACAGTCAGGGACAAATATGAGGGTTGATTTCTTTCATGTTGGCTTTGTGATAGTCATTCCCATGTGAAGTGCACTGGCTTCAATGAAAGTCATTATGATAGTTATAATTACGGCTAAGGAAAGCGGGCTTCGCTGGACGTGTTGGAAATTCGAAGTTGACTTTTATAAGCTATTTAAGGAGGCAAAGAGAGGATTTCAAACTTTAAATTGTGATTTTGTCTCTATTAGTTGAAACTCAAATGGTTGGACGATATGTTTGATACTTCTAAATGGCCTGAAGACATCTCGTCCTCTCCCAGATGGAAAAAAGCTTGTAGTAATGAAATTTAATTGTGTCAATCACTCCTAACTTGGATAATTTGGGCATTATTTTCTTATCTCCGAAACCGTCGTCGTCTGTCCTTCATCAACTAAAGTCAGGGACCACAATCGTTATAAGTTTTATTATAAAAATTATATACTAATGATTATAATATGAGTAATAAAGATATTTTTCAATGGTAATGATTAATTTTGAGTAATATTACAAAAATCAAATTTTGTCTTTGTTTTCTTTGTTTGCATTTTTTAGTACATTTTAGCCTCGAAAACGGATGGACTGATCACAGAATGCAGCTGTGTTGTCGGTGGTGAAAATAGGGTACTTGAATTTTTGATATATCAAGTGGGCGTGGCCCCGCCCATTGTACTCTATTTTTGAAAACGCAATATCTGGCGGACTGTTTCAACAGTCACCTTCAAAATTTGTGTGGATGCATTCGGCAGCAAAATTCGTGACCCACCAAAAAAATGGCCGGGATCGCAATAGTGGCCTTTGCACACATCTTGAAATTTTGTACCGCTGTGCCTCATGAACTATCAGAGGTATGAATATGATATTCGGTGCCACGACCCCTTTTATAAAATCGCTCTGATGGCTTTTCTAATAGACCGATTGTTATGAAAATTTCACAATAAGGTACCGATGACCTGCTATAATATATACTATACTTGGAAAAGATTGGATAGAGGGGCGTGACAAAACCCATACAACTTGAAATTTAAAATAACTATATATCACGAACTATCAGAGGCGTGAAAATTAGATTTGGTATATAAGTTGTTCGTACAGTTCGAATTACAGCTAGGGTGGAAGTGGGATGTCCCACGCCCCCTTTTCAAAAATCGCTCTGACGGCTTTTCTAATAGACCGATTGTTATGGAAATTTTACAATGTGGTACTGATGACCTGCTGATAGTCCTTAGCTATACTTGGCAGTGATTGGATAAAGGGGCTGGCACCGCCCATACAACTTGAAATTTAAAATGGTTATATCTCATGATCTAACAGAGGTATGAAGATAAAATTTGGTATATATGTTGTTTATATGGTACGAGTATATATGTTGTTGCTCAAAATGTGTAGAGACCACTTTTCAGCACTACTCCACTCAGATTCTTCCACTGAAGATCAGGAGGCAATGATAGTGGAAGCTAGTGTAGATTGAACTGTACGAAGCTATGTCTGAACTTGGTATTCCGGCAAAACTGATTTGCCACTGTACACTGACGCTGACCAAAACCAAATCAGCAGTGAAAGTGGGGAAAGACCTCACTGAACCATTCTGTATCAAGCGAGGACATGGACAAGGCGATACACTTCCGAGCAATCTCTTCAATATCTTAATGGAGATAATATTGAGAAAAGCTGCAATAACAAGACCATCAACACGAAAAGCCGTATGTTGCTGGTATATGCTGACGACATAGACATCAATGGGCGAAATTTTCAAGAGGTTACTGCAGTATTTTCAAGAATTGAAAAAGAATCAAGGAACGAGGGTCTTGCTGTTGATGGTGCCAACGACTTGATGGTGCCAACGACTAGAGAAACCTCTCCATTTGGTCCGCAATTGAAGTTTGACAACCGATTTAATTTTGAAGTAGTAGATGAATTTGGCTACCTTGGATCCGCCGTGAACAAGGACAACAACGTCAGCCTGGAGATAGATAAGAGAATTGTGCTTGCAAATAGATGCTATTTTGGGCTCAGCAAGCAGTTTAGGAACAAAGCCCTTTCTCGACGGACAAAAGTTCAGCTATATCAGACTCTCATTATACCTGTCTTGACATATGGCTCCGAAACTTGGGTCATATCCCAAGCGGATGAAAAACACCTGGGAGTTTTCGAGAGAAAAATTCTCCGTAAAATATACGGTCCTGTTAGGGAAAACTGCGAGTACCGACGTCACTGGAACGCCGAGCTATATAATCGATATTCTGACGTGGACATAGCTAGACGAATCAAAGTGGGCCAACTGCGTTGGCTAGGCCATTTTATCAGAATGGATGAAGATGAGCCAGCGCGAAAGGTTTTCGATAACGTACCCGATGGAAGAAGGAAAAGAGGACGGCCAAGACTCCGGTGGAAAGACCAGGCAGAGAATCCCTTCGTATCCTTGGTGTTACCAACTGTCGAGAAAAGGCGAAGGATACAGCCAGTTGGAAGAATATATTGAAATTTCTTTAATTTGTTTGTTTAATTAATATGTGTAAGACGTCTGACCACATGAGGTTGTAAAATAGTCAATAAATGTAAAGTTGTTGTGCAGTATGAATTACAGCCAGAGTGGAAGTGAGATGTGCCACGCCCCTTTTAAATGAAATCGTTACATCAGTCATAATAATAGTTTGATCGTCCTGAAAATTTCACAGTATGTTACAGTTGGCCTACAGATATGAACAGGCTGTTTGGAAGAAAGTTGCCAAAAAGGGCCGAGGCCCGCCCACACATGTCAATATTTGACTATTACATATACTATATCAAACAATTGTCCGTCCACCAGGCACTTGAGAACATATTTCAATGTATCTCAAAAAATATATGGCCGATTCGTTTTAAGTAATTCTTTTTAAAGTTCAATGCTTCTGTCTTTAAAAAAAATATTTGAATCAAATCGCCCATATATCTTTTGAGATACAGAGTCCGCGTGATTTAATGTGATTCTCGACGTGAAGTCCTTAACCACAGGTGAGCACCGCCCCACCAAGAACATGTTTGATACGACGCCCGTGAGATATCCGTGCTACCCCGCATAGAGGGGCAGGCAAGAGATCAGGAATAGGAAGCCTTACACCATTGGTATACACGATTACGTGGGAGAACAAACGCCCCGTATTGGCATATCCGCCAGCGCGACTTCTTTCTTCCGTCCACGAGCTACCAATTGAGTAAACTCTCTGTACATGAGCTACTCCTCCTTGGTAAAGAGTGAGGTACTATCCAAACCTCTTCCGTGATAAGGGCCACGGATTCCATATTTCGAGGATATGCACCTGCCTAGCATACTTCGTTACAAGTAACTGATATACAAGGCAACTACATAGCCTCTACCAGCGATTTTGGTGGCAACCACAGCCAGCACGATCTCCCACAAGGGGGCCAACACCACCCGTGCTACCAGATAGGCATACTCTCTGGTCCGAGTTTCGCAGTGAAGCTGCTCCCAGTTTTTACTTTGTACTAAGTAGGGGACTGGTCACCCCCGGCGACAAAAGCATCAATCGTGAAACAATTCTACAAAATCAACACCAACAACAACATCACGTGACATTGCCATTTAAATGCTAAGATTGCAATTTAAACGGTCTAATAACTACAGTCAGACGGCTGCAGCTTTCTCACCGTGGGAGCAAGGCTGTTTCCACCTCTTCCGGTCAATGACAGCGACCGGCAGCCAATCTTCAGGCTTCGCCCGATGATGCCCCCGTGGGTCAAAACAACAAGACACAAACTGAAAGGGCTCGAGGTCGAGACCTTCCACGTGTCAATCCCAAACAGCACACGGTACCAGAAACAGGCCTCTGGTCAGACCTCGCGGCTAATCCACTTCCAAATTCGACTCCGACGAAGTCCGGGACTGGCAATCCCTGTGTTCGCAGGGTTCAGCAGTACCGACAACGAGATCCTAAACGGCTGAATAACTAGCTTGAAAAAGCCAGGATCACGGAAAACGTTTAACCACTACAAAAGGGAGACACCGATAGAGACCAGTGAAACCCACAACAACAACTAAACCGTCCTAGCGCGCCGACTCGCGAAAACACGAGAAGAAACCGCGTTGCCACACACAACGCCTCCGTAGACAGAAGTATACTACTCACACACCACTTACCACCGGATCTGGTGACACACATGCCGACTAAGTCCCTAAAAGCCCCGTAAAAGGGACAATCACACAAAACATGAACCCAATCTTGGATTGGCGCTTCGCAATCACACGACTCCCGGTCCGCAAGTCTCATTCTGTGCAAGAATGCATTCAACGACCCGTGACCTGTCAGTATGAAACCAAGGCTTAGGTTGAAGCTAAACTCAGGGTTCTTCCCGACGAATTCTACATCCGGTATAAATCTATACGTTACTCGACCGTTGGTACTGGATAATTCCAACGGCTCTGCCTAACGCATCTAAACGAGCCCGCCGCTCACTTCTACTCATGCTCTCTGCTACCACAATGAGCCAATCTTAGGGTCATTCAAAAAAATCATATATCGAAATATTGAGGTGCTCATAGATTTTTTTGGTCCTTTTGATGAGAAAATGTCTCATATAAAAATTCAAGGAAATTCAATGATATTTAGAACTGCCTCAAGGTGGGTCAATTTCAACGAAAGGCAACGATAAGACCTCTCGTTTTGAAGAAAATAATAAACATGCCAATAGAGTTGCTCAACTAAATATTATTTTTAATTTACTTGCTTTACATGCGATACATTTACTGTGCAATATTTACAGTGCCATATTTGCCAGTGCTGATTTTTCAGTTGGCCTGTTCATCAGTCTTTGAGAAAAGTGTGCTTTTCTTGGTATCTGGAAAGCGTTTTCGGTGACTTTCCACAAGTTGAAAAAGGAATTGTTTTTGATCTACCTGCTTTGTAAGAGAAGAATTGAAAGTTGTAGCCAGAGCGATGCCTCTTTCAGCACACATCGTTGACAACTTTAAGAGCAATTTGTCGTTTTTGCTTCCTGAAAAGAATCAATGTCGTCCCACGAATCCACGCTGTTGGCCAAGAAAGAAGTGTCCAATTGAAAACTTTAAAGAAGAAATGGGAAGCAGGTCCAATGAAAAACTCAGGGGTTTTGTTGCTCAAATCTGCGATGGCGGTATATCTGATTGATCTGTTTTGTCCTTTTTGAAGTTTTAAAGTTTTGAAGTTTTGAAACTTGTGTTCTTGAAAGCGCGCCACCATCAGACGCTTCGTTTCAACAGGTACCAAATCTGAAAAAAGCCCAAGTGAAGCCATTTCTTGGCCCAAGTACCACAAGTGACGATTTACTGCTGAGATTGCTTTCGTTGAGATGACTTCAGAAGTTGCTCGGATACTACTGATATGAAGCAAATTACTTTTTGGGGAAAACCAAAGAAAATACGGCTGTTAAAAAGGTCCGACTATGAAGCTAAAAAAGTGACCACAGGTACGAATGAAAATGAATATCATTGAGGTCAGTTTCAAGAGCATCCTAAATATCGTTAACCCAATAATGCATTTTTTAAAAAAATTCAGAATAATCTTATAGAGCCGACTATAATCACTGGAAATTATATTGGAACCGATGCCCGGATTCCACGCATTCCCACGATACTTTTCAAAAAATTGGAGTTTCCTATTCGGTTGGCATTTGGTTCAAGTCTGTGGCTTGAATTTGACGAATCCGTGTTTTTCCCACGGACAATGTATGTTGCATGTTCTCGTGTGAGTAAACCTTCAGACTTACATATCGTCACCTAAAATACAAAAACACGTAACAACATTTTCATCACTTTACAGGGGAGGCAAAAAATAGTTAGACATAGAATCGGAATTTTGTGTATAAACTTACCATTTTGGGTCGTATATGTCGAAAAATTTGTGGGGATATGTAATTTTGTCAATTGTAAGTAGAGGCGCATCGAAATTTTATATAAAATTTCAGTTCAAAGAAAAAACGTGTATTTATGAAAAACTTCATCTTTTTAATCCTTTTAATAAAATCGTTGATTTTGAACTTCTGTGTTTAAAACTTCGTCAAATCGTGTATTTTAGTCAAATACATCGTAATCAATCAGAAAGAAAAATTTGATATATTGTTGTTACGTCATTTTGCATTTTAGGTGACGATATATATATTTGCACCAGATGACAAAACTAGAGCACTTGAATAAATAGAAAAAAAATATCAAAATTGTGTTTCATTAAAATTACAATTCAGGGGAAGCGAAGCGCCACGGGAACAGTTATTTTACTTCTTCATAATATTCCAGACAACTACAGGTTTATATGCCCAGTGTATTCTTGTTCACACTTTGGCATTACAACAACTTTGAACGCAAAACGAAGTTTGCCGGGTCCAGCTTATTTAGAATATATTGTAGTTTTGAACCCAATAAAAAGTAAATTTAGAAAAGCCAAAGTGAAAAAAGTTTATAAAAGTGCCTTTTCTTAAAAAAGATAAATTTTCTCATAAAAAATACAAAGTAACATATCTTAAAGAAGTGCCTTTGCTTAAAAAAAGTAAATTTTCTTACAAAAAGTACCTTTTCTTAAAAAAAGTATTTTTTTAAAAGTAAGTACCTTTTTTTAAAAAAGTACATTTTCTTACAACGAATTCCCTTTTCTTATTAAACTACCTTTTGTTTAAAGAGTACCTTTTTTGTATAACAAAATAACTTTTCTTGAGATAAGTATCTACCCTTAAAAATTTACCCATTTTTTAAAAAAGGACTAATTCTAAAAAAATTCCCATTTCTTAAAAAACAACATTTCCAAAAAAAAATACATTCTCTTATAAAAAATTCATACTCATGGCTTTTTCTTACAAAAGGTACCTTTTCTTAAAAAGTCATAAGCTTTTAATAAGTACTTATCTTATCCCTTACTTTAAAAAAGGACCTTTTCGGGAAAATATAATACATATCCTTACAAACAGGAACTACAAATATACTTAAAAAAATACTTTCTATAAAAAAAAAACAGTTTTCTGAAAAAAGTTCATCAGTTTACAAAAAGTATCTTTTCTTAAAGATGCATTTTAATTTTTGATTATTTATTGAAAAGTTTACCATTTTACAAAAAGTATATTTTCTTAAAGATCCATTTAAATTGTCGAATTTTTCAATAGGCGCCTTAGGCGTGTTGGCACTAACTAGTACATAATATATAGGGAATGGAACTTCGTTCCAACCGGATGTCCCCTGACACCTCATGTAATTTTTATATAACGAGTACTATTAACTAATGATTTATTTTCCTGTATTTTTATAAAAAAAAAAAATACAAAGCGAAAAAATAAACTAACTTATATTCGGTAATGCGACCGTTTTTGAATTCCCGGCCATCATGGGTCAGCGTACCAATTCTGACAGGCCAATTCAGATCTATTGTTTTAGGTCCTAAACCGTTTTACATATATACCGACGTTTGCAGCATATCTCAAACGACGAACTTCGAAACTGCTGATATCTGCGTGGGACATTTTCTGCAAAATATATGTTTTAATACAAAAACAAAAATTCAAATATTTAACCACAAAATTAAACCTTGATATCGCCACAACAGCAACAATTAAATATTCTCTAACTGTTTCAATATAATATTTGTTTTTAGAATTTTAAATGTCAGGTTTGAAATACAGAGAATTTGATTTGAAAATGATTTCGTCATAGAATAATACATACCATAGAAGCTTTTATTCGCCCAATAAATTAAACTTTATAGGTACGATGGAAAGTAAACATTAGACGGTGGAAAATATGGGTTCAATAATACCAGATAGTGGCAATAGTATACAACGATCAACAAAGGAACAACAACCGAATTTCGTGTTTTTGTGGCAAACTAGTTGTGTTAAATACAATACAAATGTATGCCAACGATAAAAGTCAACATGAAAATGCAAAATACATTTAAATTTTTCAGTTCTACACCAAAACGACATGAAAAAGTTAAGTGAACACATTTTGTAACTCCACCTGGTGTAAGGTAATTTTAAATTTAATTGCTCTCATTTCCACAAACCTACGATGAAGAGTGTGAAATGAAACGTCAGATGAGAGAATAAGTTTATCTACGTATGTATTATTCGTTTGTTTGTATATATCGTTTGTTCCTTCATAATTCATTAGAAATTCGGTTACAGCCATTGAACTGACGTCAAATTCGGTCATTACAGCCGACTTACAGTTAAATTCAGTTATTGCGGCCGAATTGATACCAAATTCAAAAATTACAACCGACATGATCCAAAAATCCGTTGTTGCGCCTGAAATGATGCCACATTCGGTTACTCTAACCGAATTTGGTACCAATTTCGATTGCTGCATCCGAATTAATTCCAAATTCGGTTACTCCAACCGTAATTTTAGAAAATTTAGTTGACAGAACGAGTATAATTGACGATACAGTTGTCACAACTGAATCAATTACGAAGCGATGTTGTTTCAACCGAATTTCTACTTCAATACGGTTGTGCCAACCGCAACCTCTTCTCAAACCATTAGTTCTGTGGGTGTAGGTTCGAAAACCTAAAATAACTAGTGTTTATATTCGTTTCTGTAAAATTTAAAAATCACTGCACACACTCGCCTTAAAACAGTTGTAAATAAAAAGGTAATATTTTTGAAATAGTACGAAAAATATGCAAAAAAAAAATTGGGGAAATTTTTCAAAAGTGCAAACAGTATAAATACATACACCATTTCTCCATCCTTGCAATTTTGAAAAATTCACCAAATTAAATAAAAATTTGCCAAAACGTGAACATCCATCTCGTTTTTGCTTCACGTACGTTGCAGGACATGAAGGGGTTAATTATTTTTTCTGAAATTTGGTGTGAGTGCTCTTCTTGACCCAGACAACGATTTTTCTTTTGCCAACCAAATACTGAAGCTTGAACTTTTTTCTTCGGCCCAGCCTAAGGTACAATAAACGAACCAAAAAGTGTATCAGATTAACTAAAAATTCAACTGATTATAAAAAAATCTATCAAAAAGTTCACAAAAATATACCAAAAATTTCATAAAAGTTACCAAATAGTGCATAATTTATACCGAAATGTACATACAGTGTATTAAAAGATACGTAATGTTTTCTAGAAAAAGTACATGAATGCCAAAAAATTACATGAGATGTCTGGGGACACTCGGATGGAACGTAGTCCCTTTCGCTATATATTATGTACTAGTTAGTTCCAAAACGCATAAGGCGCCCCTTGAAAAATACGATAATTTAAATGGATCTTTAAGAAAGGATACTTTTTGTAAAATGATAAACTTTTCAATAAATAATCAATAATGTAATAATCAATATTGATAAAGAAAAGGCCGAACAACAGAATAAAAATATGATAAACTTTTTTTCAAAAAAAAATTTTTTTTTAAATGTATTTTTGTTAAACAAAGTATTTATATGTTTAGGTCCTTTTTGACAGAATGTGCATTACATTTTCCCAAAAAGGTAATTTTTTAAAGAGAGGTACTTATTTTATTAAAAGCGAATTATTTTTAAGAAAAGGTACTAATTTTACGATGAGTACTTGCTGTAACCGAAAGGCATAAGAGTATGAATTTTTTTTACAAAAAAGTACCTTTTTCAAGAACAGGTACTTTTTAAAGAAGTGGTACTCTTTTCAGGATAAGGATCTTTTTTTTAACAAAATGTACTTATTTTCAGAAAGGCTACTTATCTCAATAAAAGAAACTACAAGGTATTATTTTATTTTTAAGAAAATGTACTTTTAAGAAAGGGAAGTTTTGTAAGAATATGAATTTTTGTAAGAAAACTTATTTTATTCTTATTCTTTAAACGAGCTTAAGATCTCTTATTTATTTTTTTAGAGAAGTAATTTTTTTTTAGGAAAAGGTTTTTTTAAGAAATGGGAATATTTTTTTTCAATTGGTCCTTTTTCAAGAATAGGTAAATTTTTATGTGTATGTACTTACCCCAAGAAGAGTTTTTTTATTTCACAAAATAGGTACTCTTCATAGAAAATTTAGTTTTTTAAGAAACGGAAATTTGTTGTAAGAAAATGTACTTTTTATGAAAGGCACTTATTGTAAAAAAAATGTCTTTTTTTATGAAAATGTACTTTTTGTAAGAAAGTTTAAGAAAATTTACTTTTTTTAAGAAAAGGCACTTATTTAGGAAAATTTTTCGTTTTAAACTTCTTTCGCTTTGGCTTTTCTAAATTTACTATTTATTGGGTTCAAAACTACAATATATACTAAATATTGGTTACAGGCTCCACCTAGAAAACTTCCCAATAAACAAGAAACAACATTTGTTAGTTTAGACACAAACCAAAGCAAAGGTACCCATTATAGTTGATAATACTGGGTTGTAGCATAATAGTGTTTGAAAAAAGTTGTTTAATTTTTTTCATTTAGCCTCCATCCCGCAACGTGCGATAAGGAACTTCGTTCCAAACGACAAATTCTACCCGAAATTTTTCAAAATTATAACAAAATGTACATATAGTGTACCAAAATGTTTACCAAGCGAAGTGTACCAAAAAGTACAACATACAACTTGAATCTAGAATTATGTAATATTGGAGCGTGCGATTACGAAGCGTGCAGTTAGCCGTAATTGAGGAGATGAATAACATATACGTGTCAACTGTGGAACTGAACCTAAGTGTTTCAATTTTCCGTCACTATGTGAACTTTCGAAGTAATGTTAATGGAAAAAATATATACAATGTGTTGCACAATAACGATGTGTAAAATGTCAATGTGTAAAATGTCGATGTGTAAAATACCAATGTGTCATTTACAGAGGTTTTTGAAAATGTACCGAGTAAATTGCAGAAGTGATATTTAGATATCCAGCGCACAGTAGGGCCGATTGTAAAAAAGGAATTGGCCTGATTGATTGAGAATGTAGTAGGAATTTGTAGGGGAGGAGTTAGTGCATCAAAATATGGTATCTACAGACACCCTATGATACAGGGTGGCAAAATATGACACCTTCGTGATGTTCAAACCCTCATGGTCTGTAACTTCTACACTTGTAAGCCAATTTCAAAGAATTTTTATTTCTGAGAATCTAGTAAGCAGCACAAACAACATACATACTTATATACCCAGTTATATTATGTGGTCTCGCTATCCATTACAAAGGTATTTGCAATCAAAAATTGATAATGTAAATTGTTTCTAATAATTCCATCACCCGTTCAGAAAGTTTTTAAATTTGTTGTCTCAAAGATATATCAGTACCTCGGAGGTAAACTACACTATGTCGTTTTCGTTAACTTTTCAGTAGAGCAGTTTTAATGTTGTCGTACACCTTTTGAGCTCCATAATTACGTATGGTACTTATGTTTCGACCACCAGAAATGCAGTTGGAACCAATTATTGTCACAATATTTCGTAATTATGGAGCTCAAAAGGTGTACGACAACATTAAAACTGCTCTTCTGAAAAGTTAACGAAAACGACATAGTGTAGTTTACCTCCGAGGTACTGATATATTCTTTTGGTTTTTTTTCAAGCAAATGTCTTGGCAAGGGCACTGTAGTTTAACAACCTTTTTGATATTCACTCTAAGCCAGCCTTGTCCGAAAAGAGACGATTTTTGAACAAAATATTCACTTTGGAAGTTTGGTAATAGTTACGCTTGCTGATTTTTAAATTGTTCTAAATTGTAAAATGTAAATTTTAATATTTTAAAATTTCAATTGCAGACAGAAATTGCAGAGTAAAAAAGTTGTGTCGATGTCTTGTCGGTGCAAGTGTTGATTAACGTTTGACGTAATATAGCTTAATACCAACTGTCACTCAGGGGGCAAATCACCCCTCTCGACGTCGAGTTCACAGAGAAGAGAGAGAGAAAATGTTCGACAGCTGAAATTTTTTGAATCACGGAAATCGATCGAAATTTGAATTGCCTACTACTATTTTTGACATTGCTGCAAACATACGGCAATAAGAACCACAAAACGGAAATGGAAAATAAAATGTGTCACCACTCTCGACGTCGAGTTCACTGAGAAGAGAGAGAGAAAATTTTCGACAGATGCAATTTTTTGAATCACGGAAATCGATCGAAATTTGAATTGCCTACTACTATTTTTGACATTGCTGCAAACATACGGCAATAAGAACCACAAAAGGGAAATGGACAACAAAATAAATAAAATGTGTCACCGCTCTCGACGTCGAGTTCACAGAGAAGAGAGAGAGAGAAAATTTTCGACAGCTGAAATTTTTTGAATCGCGGAAGTCGATCGAAATTTGAATTGCCTACTACTATTTTTGACATTGCTGCAAACATACGGCAATAAGAACCACAAAACGGAAATGGAAAATAAAATGTGTCACCACTCTCGACGTCGAGTTCACAGAGAAGAGAGAGAGAAAATTTTCGACAGATGCAATTTTTTGAATCACGGAAGTCGATCGAAATTTGAATTGCCTACTACTATTTTTGACATTGCTATAAGAACCACCAAACGGAGATGGAAAACAAAATATATAAATTGTGTCAAAGTGTAAAGATTGTTCGGAAAATATAGAAAACTTTTCATTAAAATGGATTCCAATGTTTTTTTATATATTTTTTATAATAGGAAAATGAGCCCAATATTTTAATTATTAGAATAAGTATACAAAAAGTGACCGTTTTCATTGCCAGGAGTTGAGTTAGATTTCCCTTTAAAGTGCGTAAATAATTTTAAGAAAATATTTTAACGTTCATACATTTAAAAGACGCTTTCGACTGTCGAAAGAAGCTTTTAAATGTGTATGTCCGAAACAAATATTTCTGCTTATTGCAGTTTGCCGCTGCATAGGTCATAGCTTAATACATGTGCATTTTACAACTAGTAATATTATTTGCGAAATAGTGGAACAGGAAGGAATCTCAACGGAATCTCATATGAAAATTCGAGATTTCTATAAATTGAGCTCTCCTGACCAAGATCTACAATTTAGATTTAAAAAACGCATAAACATCAACAAGCGGAACTTTTTCCAAACTTGAAAAATGCAAATTTTGTTCAAATGCCTTCAAACTACAGTCGGAATATCAAAAGGCTTATTAATTAACTCCCACAACAAATTTAAAAAAATACTCAAAGAATTGGTGGTACCTTTTCCAAAAAATTTCGCTTTTTTTCGTTTGAAAAAAGCAATCTTGGGAAGCTGTAGCTGCAAAACCGTATGAAATTATTTAACAATTTCTTGAGCCATAATTTTTCTTGAATTTTTGCCACTGTATAGCTGTGTTTTTGAAACTACATTTTGACTCAAAATAACTAAGTTATAACCAAACCACATTTTACATTTTAACATTCTGATTCCAAATATCTGTGTAGCGGTTAAAGACACACAACTCCGACTTATGCCTGAAAAAAATGCTCGTCCAAAAGTCATTTGAGCCCCATATTAACCATCGAACTAACATCTATAGGAAAGGGTAGGGCAATCTATCAAAGTGAACACATGCAAACAACACACAGTATTAGCATCACATACATACATGGTTGTTGTACAACAATAGTCTCTGCCTGAAAATAAGTACAGGGTGTTTCAAAAGTGACCACCCTATTGGAAGATGCTCTTATTTTTGCAAATGGCTGCCAATGTCAAATCTGTTTTGACATTTGTAAACTAGACAGATGTAGAATACAAGTAAGCAAGCCATGGAGCGATACACTCCCCAAGAACGCGGAATAATCGTGTCTATTTTTTTCCGTAACAATTCGTCTGTGGTGTAGGCGCAGCGCGAATGCCGTCGCCGATTCGCCGGCCGTCCGACACCGACTGCGCAAACACTGCGCCGTTTGGCCACTAACCTTGAAGAGTATGGGACCACACGAGACGTTGCCAGTAGCGGCCGGCCCCGGAGCGTCCGTTCTGCCGAGAATATCGCCGCTGTTGCCGAGGATGTCGAGCTGTCGCCGGAAACATCGACCAGACGCCGTGCCTCGCCATTAGCCATCAGCCGGTCGTCCCTATGCCGAATTTTTGTCAAAGACCTGCGCATGTTCCCATACAAAGTCCAGTCCGTGCATCAGCTGCTGCCTGTCGACCGCCAAACGCGTGTAATCCATCCTCAAACTCGTGGACGAAGTGGACGATTTTTCCACCAAAATCGTAATGAGCGATGAGGCTCATTTCCACCTCAGCGGGTACGTGATCAAGCACAACTATCGCTTCTGGGGCACTTAAAATCAACGAGTGATGCACGAGGAGCCATTACACCCGCTGTTTACGCTGGAGGAGTCATCGGGCCATTTGCTTTCGAGAACGCCGCTGGTCAAACAACAACAGTGGACGGTGCGCGCTATAGGGCCATGTTAACCGAGTTTTTTCTGCCGCAATTCAACGAATTAGGACTGGAGGATATGTGGTTCCAACAGGACGGAGCAACGGCACAAACTGCGCGAGCCACAACCAATATTCTGAAGGCGGCGTTCCCGGGTCGCCTCATCTCTCGTTTTGGCGATTTGCACTGGCCCGCAAGATCGCCCGATTTAACCGTTCCAGACTTTTTTATCCCGTGTTTACGTGAACAGGCACGAGACCCTGGAAGCTGACAAGGTCAACATTCGACACGAGTGCTAGAATCTGGCGCTCGAAGTTCTCGCCGAAGTGATGAAAAATGCCATAAAACGACCCCGTATGGTAACCAATTGTGACGGCGCCCATTTAACCGATTTCATCTTCTCAACTTAACCAATAAAATGCTAAAGGTTCAAATAAACATAATCAAAAAACAGAATCGAAATTTTTCATTTAGAAAAAAAATGAGAGCCAAACAACATCGGATGACTTTCTTTGAAACACCTTGTATGATGGTATTGATGTAGCGGCAGCGAACAAACAACCAGATTGTAGCCGCCAAAGAGTATTGAATAGTATAGAGAACTCATGGAACGAATTTTATGACTCAAAAGCACTGACGACATCTGGCGAATGATTTAAAACGTATTACTCTCTTTTTGGAATAACTTAATCCATTCATAATTTTGATGTGAAACATTGATGCCTTTTGAAACATTTATACTTTCTGTATTGTTTTGTGTAATAACATTGTCGAAATGATGAATTTATATTGAAATATTCTATAAAGAGCATAAGACTCGTTTATGCTCTTTTACTCAGACTCTTGTAACATGCATGACGTCATGGTCCGTCCGTACATAATAATAAACTATTCACACCCGCATACGTCCCTGGTGAACCAGTCACCTAAGCATACACAACATCCATCACTCGCAACAACCACCGCGAACAATCACACTAACTTAAGCTCTGTCGACGTTGTGTACATATTAGCAGCGAAATAGTTTAATGACCACACGAGAATGAGTGATTGGATGCAATTGTCATTTGCGTCACTACAGCGATGGTACTTAGTGTTAAGGTTGCCTAGTCTCAAGTCGGCGCTGTCGTTCCTGGAATCAGCTTCTCTCGCGATAGTGGTGGAATACCAAGCGGCATCTCCTACGCAGCTGCTGCTCGCGGTGCTTCTCGCCCTACGGCGACTGCGCCATATGGTGCAAATTTCGCTGCAACAGCACCCAGAGGGGTGACGTTGCAGAGCGCAATAGCCCAATTTGGGACCATTGATGCCGACTGCCGTCGCATGTTCGGCATGGACTTTACGTCGTGCCGCAACAGACTAGGCCCATTTATGCGCGACTACCCCAAGCTGGGGAACACCGAGCTGAAGTCCCAGGCGATTTGGGGCTTTTAATGGCCTTAGGGCCAGTGTAAATAATTTGTACAGTTAGTTTTAGGGAATAGTTTTAAGATATTTTTAAGTTGTCATATTTCTGCCACTTTTTTTAATTCGTTTTTTCTGACATTTTTGTTTAAGATAATTTGTGGATAATTTTTTGTAGTACCGGTCTTGCTGGACTCATGGCAATTTGCCAAGATATAATGAATGTAGTTAGTAAAAAATTGTTTAATGTTTGAAAACTTGTATGTACCTCTGTCAAATATTTATATGTGCAAAATAATTTTTTTTCTTTCCGTCTGAAAACTAACTGTAATTTAATGTCGACCATATACAATTTTTTCGATAATATCCCTCTCTCTTTATCATATACTTTTTTCTCTTTTGGACTTTATTTGTAGTCCCGTTATCTATGATTATCGCTGTAAGTTTGCATTTCAATAGAAAATAATTATATGTGCAGTCGCGTTCCTGACACTTTAAAGTGAACAACTCTATCTTTCTCGGGTGTTTAGTATAAAATATCTTTCTGTACGTGAGTAAAGTGATCGTTATGAATATATTCTAAGAAACGTTTTATTCACAGTTTTGTTTCTAGTTGAACATGCCACGTGGAAGTGAACTTGCAGATGAGGAGCACGGAAAAATTGTTGGAATGAGACTTGCAGGTAAAGGAATTGGCGAGATTGCAGTTGCGGTAAATCGGCATCGCAATACAGTTTCGAATTTCCTCAAAGACCCCGAAATTTATGGTTGTATCAAGCGCAGTGGACGCATCCCAACTGTAGAACAGAGGACTACGCGGCGCATTCGGCATTTAGCAGCTAATGAGAATATGAGTTGTAGGGAAATAAAGGTGGAATTGGGTCCAAATGTAACGAGGCAGCGTGCCCAGCAACTGCTAAAGGACGATATAGGTCTTCGGTTCCAAAGCAAAATGGCCAAACCACGCTTAACCCAGCGCCATATAAATGCGCGTATTGCTTTTGGAGAAAGTACAAGATTTGGGAGGACGAATTTGAAACGGTTATATTTAGTGATGAGAAAAAATTTAGTTTGGACGGACCTGATGGTCACCATAAATATTGGCGAGATTTACGACATCCTCGGCAAACGTGCTACAAGCGAAACCACGATGGTGGATCTCTTATGATATGGCCTTCATTTGGAGCACGAGGAAGTCAGAAATATGCTTTCTCCCAACTGAAATAAATATGGAAGCATACACTGATCTGTTGGACTGCAATTTAATTGACTTTGCTGGGGAATTGTATGGAGATAACTGGACTTTTCAACAACACAACGCCCCGATCCACATTGCTCAGCTCACAAGGGATGTTTTAAGTCCCGAAATATTCCATTACTCGAGTGGCCAGCCATAAGTCCCGAACTCAACCCAATTGAAGACCTCTGTGGGATACTTTCCGCCAAGGTGTTTTCAAAGTCGAAGAAGTATACGACGCTCAAGGAACTAAAACTAGCAATATTGGCGGAATGGGAGAAAATTGGCATGTCCAGTTTAAGCAATTTAGTGAGTTCTATGCCACGCAGGCTACAACAAGTTCTTATACACAAGGGCATCTCAATATATTATTATATACATATTTTAATTGGATAAGATTAAGAATTAAACTTAATTTTCATTTTTGCATATATAAATATTTTCTATGAAGAATATTTCAAACTCTTTTTTTTTTTGTTCTACAAAAGAAATGAAATAATATGTTTTCTTATAATTTTAAAGTACACATAAATATGAACTAATATCTAAAATAAAAATCAAAAAAATTTTAGTTTTCAAAGCTCCAACTCAACATGATACATTGCACATATAAATCCCAGAAGAGTGCTACCAGACCGAACCCAACGGAGTGTTCTAAAACCATTCCCAGAAGAGTATTCTCAATCGTTCCCAGAAGATTGTAGTCAAACGGCTCCTAAAAGATTGCTCTCAGAGCGAACCTAGAGAAGTATTCTCAAACCATTCCCACAAGGGTATCCTCAACCGTTCCAAACCATTCCCAGAGGCGTGTTCTCAACATGTGGATAAATTGATGTTGTTTCTTTAAATTAAATTATTTTGTATCATAAGAAAACCAATAAAGAATCTGAATTCAAACCCCAGAGAAGAGTAAACCATTCTGTACTAATTTCGGAAGGTTTAGTGGATCCTAATGAAAGACCCTGGACATGACTAAACTCACATCAGCATTTAACCACGTTACAACCTGCCATTTTATAAAAATCAGTATCCGGTTTGTTCGAAAAACCAATTTTTCACGAAAAGGTTTTCGGTTTGCTCGGAAAGTAAATAATTGCCAAAAACCGGTGAAACCGGTATTTCGGTCTTTTTTGCTTTAAATTAAATTATTTTTTTAACGACCATTTCATATACTTATACGTGTTGAAAACTCAAAATTTCACATCTCTATTTAAATATGACAATTACGTTTTAATTTAAAATAAATTTTTTATAAAACTTAAAAGTTTTATTCAAATTCATATTCATGTATGAAAATATTATTAAGATTAAAATATTTAGTTATAAAATAATGTTCATTTTGAAAGTTGAAAATAACGCTAAATAAATTTGTAACTACATAATTCTTATTCAAGTCATATTTAATTTTGAAATGTGAATAAAAAAATTGTTTGGAAACAAACGCAAAGAAAAAACCATTTAACAATATACAATGGATGAAAAAACGTAAATTATTAACAAAAAAAATTGTGATCTCCAGAAGACTATTGGCCACTGCGAAGTTAATGGAGGATGCGGAATTGAATATACAAAGGTTGTTGGATATCCAAAAATATTTTGTTTTAATATTTACTCACTTTTTGTTGTTTCCATTCTCAAAATTATTGAAACACAGCAAATAAACAAAGTAAACACCTCAATAAGCATTTTGGCTGGAATTACACTTGAAATCCAGTCATTATTTCCAAATTCCAGTGTTGAATTACAGTTGAAACACACTTGAATTCAATAGTGAATCAAGAAATATTAACCATTGAATTACAGTCGAACAAAACATTACCTTTACAGTATAATTCCAGCCTTGAATAACAGTGTCAAGTCAACCCGAACCTCTTTCTACGCTTGAATTCAAGCCTGGAATTACTGTGCAATTCAAGTCGAACCGAACCTGTTTTTACCGTTGAGTTCAAGCATAGAATTTCAGTGTTATTCAAGCAATAGGGCAGTGTTATAACGGTATTTAAACAGTCTTTTACCAATAATTTTTAAAACCATTTTCTGCCACCTTTTGCGAGCATCTGCTTTTGACGTTTAGAGAACATAGCTGACACGATTTGATGCCGCCGTTGTTTTTCAATTTTTCCAACAATTTTTTCACAACACAACCACTGAAATGAATCAAAAAACAGACGACAAACTTCTGCGAAATAGATAAATTCAAAAGTCGAAAAATTTCTCGACATTATAACTAGCAATATGTCAAAAACGACTTTTTGCGAAAAATAACTTTTTTATTGTTGAATATGAATCTTTGGGGACTCAGAAACAATATTTATTCCACGAGTTTTTTTTAAAAAATTAGTTGTATTTCAAAATATAACACAGTTTAACCATTTTCGTGGGCTTAAAAATTAAAAAATTAAATTAAAAAAAAAAAAAGAACTGGAATTTTTTAATTTTTTACAATAAACTGGGTTAGTAGCCTTTCATTTAAGATGAATATTTCATTCGTACACTGAGAGAAAAAAAATTATTATAATAATAAGTGGTAAAGGTAGATTTACGACTTTTTCATTTAAAATGGCACAAAAACGGCTAAAGATTTTTGGCCAAAATTTTCAATTTCTCGTTTAGAACCTTAAAATCTAAAATTCCACCAAGGCGCTTCACGTCACAAAGCTTAGTTTGGACGTTATGAGTTGAGGAAGGTAAAAAAGCTAAAAATTTTGGATTTTTTCCATTTTTCTTGAAGTTTTTTCAATTTTTTTTCCAAACGAAACATTGTACTGCGAAGCGCCTTGGTAGAATTTAAGATTTTAAGGTTCTAAACGAGAAATAGAAAATTTTGGCCAATAATCTTTAGCCGTTTTTGTGCCATTTTAAATGAAAAAGTCGTAAATCTACCTTTACCACTTATTATTATAATATTTTTTTTTCTCTCAGTGTACGAATGAAATATTCATCTTAAATGAAAGGCTACTAACCCAGTTTATTGTAAAAAATTAAAAAATTCCAGTTTTTCGGATATTAATAAAATTACAGGAAAAAATTCGTAATCAGTTGAAAAATCAATGACAACAAGAACACCCTATAATTCACATATCATGTAATTGAGGGCCACCCTAATGAGCATTTCAGATAGCCGAATGTATCCCCAAATCAGTACATATAATTTGATACATATATCTTTAAATTGGAAAAACCACTTTTTTTGACATATTGCTAATTATAACTAATTGTTTCTCTGAAAATTTAATTATAAAATCATCATCACCGCCGCCAATGATTTTGCATCAGCTGTGTGTACTAAATAACATGTTTCAAACAAATTTATTGTTGTATTTTAACGAACTTCAAACAGACTGGAAAGAGGTTGGAATTCAAATGTAATTCAAGCTGGAATACACACTGGCATTCCCACAATGGAATTCACAAGTAATTTCTGCTTATTGGGACCTGTCAGATCGAACTATGTATGTGTAGTGGAAACAGGGTAATTCAGAATAGTAATTCAAAGAGAAATTAGGTAATTGGCGCTATAGTGGGAACATGGCATTATACACCACAAGTTGGCCAAAATGTTACCCCTCGCCCTTTGTGATGTGTTAACATCTATAGCGGCGTATAGGGACTAAATCTATCAAAGTCAGATTTTATGCTGCTGCTAAAACCAGATTTTCTGCGACTGCGAAAGAGAATAATGACGTGTTAAACAAAAATGAGCGAGCAAGAGACCAATGAAAGAGTGGTGTGGCAGGGGTGAGGCAAACGAAATTGTGTCTATAGCATATGTATTAACATAATAATGTATGCATGGACATGTGTCTGTTGCTGTTGTTGAACGGAGATATAAAGCATAGCCACGCAAAATTTCATTTGCAAACCAGTCGACGTTATGGTGACACACTAATACGCCAGCTACTTCGTACAAAGTATGTGTGATGTTGTGTGTTTGGTTGTTTCGTTGTTGTTGCTATGGCCAAACAAAGCGAGTCATTTGATGTTCAGCATTGCCCGGTGTATACAAAAAAACTATTATTTTTTATTTTCCAATGTAACATTTACTAATGTGTTCATAGAAATCGAACAGAAATTCAAACACTCATTGATTTTTTTTTCTTTATTGCTCTTGATATGTACGAATGCGTACACAAATAAATTTGTAGGCTGATCATAACTGTTTTAAAATTATTGTACCGCCTTGGTTTTTTTTTTAAATTATGGAAATGGAAACAAAACGTTGAGCATAAAATGTTGCAAACGTTTGTACATATATTTTGTTCCAGCAAACATCACCGTCGGTGGTGCAATGGTAGTGTGCTCTTGTGCATGAGAACGTGGGTTCGCTCCCTGCTCTGTCCACCTAAAATTTCTTTCGACGGCGGTCACCTCGCTTAGTGACGGCGACACTATCGAGTACATAGCCCTGAAAAAGCTTCTCAAAACACCATTCGGAACCGGTGTAAAACTGTAGGTCCCAATCAGTGAGTATAAAACTATAACGCGCACAGCTCACTGGTTTGTGAGAAGCTCTCCATAATCCCCTCATGGGATGTAAGGGGAAACCATTTTAAACATCATTAAAATACAGTTGTACACTTTTGAAAATACAAGGTTGATATTTTAGCACTAAAAGTTGATATTTTATACAACTGTGGTTGTAAAGACAAAAGATCTTGGGTCGTTTTAAACAAAAACTATTTAACATTAATTAAATCTCCCGACTGGGAACACTATAACACCCCCGGCCAAATAAAGCGTCTATCATTTATGTTATATTACAATATTCTCTGTGAATTGTGATTCCGCTGGAGGTAACAATGGATTAGACCCAACTAAGCTAACGTTTAAGACAGCTTTACCTTGCCATTGTAAACTTCAATGCGGCCTACAATGGAGGGGTGATAAATAAGTGTAAGACAAAACAATAAAGACAACGGATAAATAAACAAAAACGGGTGTTCATTGTAATACGAGTAGAAAATGCTAAGATGGTTCAAAGACACGTTACTAAATAACTTAAGTAATTTTTTCTCAGGAAATTCTTTTGTTTTCTTTAGTTTTTCTTTTTGAATTCTTACATCCATAAAATACAAAATAGTAAAAAAACACTGCTTGCTACGGAAGTCAGACGAGACACGCAAGACTACACACACCGACAAAATATGAGTGTTTGTTTGGTACCAGAAATTCGATACACTCAGAAACGTTAATAAACTGAGTTTGAATCAGTTGCGTAGATTTAACCAACAATGACTTAATTTCCCAAGGAGTAGTTCTTTTGTAATTTATTTGAATTGTACGGAAAGTCTTAATAAGTAAATAAATAAAAAAAATTACATGAGGACACCCGGTTGGAACGAAGTTCCTTTCGCTATATTGCTAAATTATGTACTAGTTAGTTCCAACACGCCTAAGGCGCCCGAAGAAAAATACAATAATTTAAATGGATCTATAAGAAAAGATACTTTTTGCAAAATTATAAACTAATTTAAGACAATTTTTTTTTTATAGAATGTATTTTTTTTAAAGTATATTTTTAGGTCCTTTTTGTACGAATATGTATTATATTTTCCCGAAAAGGTACTTTTTTAAAGAGAGGTACGTCTTTTATTAAAAGCTAATGTTTTTTTAAAGAAAATTTACTAAGAAAAGAGTACGAGGGTTGCATTTTATGTTTCGGGATTTGACAACCCTAGTGTTGAAATCTGGCTACTGACAGCTCTATCGTAAAGTTGGAAATTTTTTAGGTAATGCGTACTCAGAACATTTTGGCATACGGGCGCTATTTGTGTTGTTTACAGTAACTTAAAAGATTCATCTCGGCCCAAAAATGGAATTAAATCGTGAAAATTTTCGTGCGATTAGTTTTTACAACTTTCGACGTGGATTAACTCAGCAACAGTGCATGGATGAACCTAATTCAATTTTTGGCGATGAAGCTGCATCAAGGACCAGTATTTATCGATGGTATGGTGAATTCAATCATGGTCGTAGTTCACTCCAAGACGAATTTCGTGAAGTCGTCCAATATCAGCTGTTGTTCCGAAATCCATTGATGCTGTGGGCGAACTGATTTTGCAAGATCGTCATGTGACCTATCGAGAGATTGAGACAACCTTAGGCATTAATGGGACCAGCATACATTCAACATTGCATAAACATTTGACTGTCAAAAAAATTTGTTCGCGATGGATCCCACACAATTTGTCAATCGCTCAAAAAAGGCTCGTGACTTCTTTTTATTCTCGTACGTAAAAAACAAACTGAGGGGTCAACGTTTTTCGACACCTGAAGAAGCGGTTGCTGCATTCAGAATGCATGTTTTGGAGATACCTCAATCAGAGTGGCAAAAGTGTTTCGACAATTGGTTCAAATGCATGCAAAAGTGTATAAATTTAAATCTTCATGGGAAATATTTTGAAAAACAATGAAGTGATTTTCAATGATTAATATTTGTTTTTGTTCTCTAATCCCGAAACATAAAATGCAACCCTCGTATGCATTTTTTTTTTACAAAGAAGTACTTTTTTTAAGAACAGGTACTTTTTAAGAAAGGGGTACTCTTTTTAGGAAAAGGTTATTTTTTTAAGAAAGTGCACGTATTTTCAGAAAGGCTACTTATTTCAAGAAAATGTATTATTTTATTTTTAAGAAAAGGTACTTTTAAGCACGGTTCATATTTCGTGGGTAATGAGTTACCCAGAGTAACCCATTATTATTTTATTTCGAACGAAATAAAAACCATTGTTTTTGTTTTCATAATAGCTACATTTTCTTCATACACAACTTTTTACTTTGACTTCAACTTCTACCCGTAACTTCGTCTACAGCGTTTTCTATCACCCTAAGCGGGATAATTTTTATTAGAAGAATTAGAAGAAGTTACAGGTAGAAGTTGACGTCAAAGTAAAAAGTTGTGTATGAAGAAAATGTAGCTATTGTGAAAACAAAAACAATGGTTTTTATTTCGTTCGAATCGGACTTCAAATGACGACGCAGCACAAAAAAAACCACTCGAAAAATCGTCAAAATAAGAAAATCTCTAAAATAAAAAAGTGGGTATAACTCGAAAACGGTGCGTCCAATCAAAAAAATAATAAAAATTGTACCTCTTTCAGAGGCTTTAACCAACGGGTGTCTCCAATATACTTTTTTCAATTTATAACCACCTTTTTATTTTAGCGATTTTCTTATTTTGGCGATTTTTCGGAAAAAAAATCTTGCATACGAATAGGACCACTTTATGAAAACCCCTTAGAACCCAGCAAAAATTTGTTATTTTTTTCGAATGGACGCTCCGTTTTCGAGATATAAACATGAGAACATTTTAGTGATTTTTTGTTGGAAAAATTTTATTTTTAGTGATTTTTTTAAAAATAAAGCCTCCTATGGAGGCAAAATTTTTATTATTTTTTCGATTGGACGCACCGTTTTCGAGTTATAGCCACGTTTTTATTTTAGCGATTTTCTTATTCATACCCTGTGGGTAATGGGTAAACGTTCTCTACACATTCCCCACGACGATGTCTATGGGTTACACATTTGGGGGCGGGGGTAAATACGAACTCTGCTTTTAAGAAAAGGGGTTTTTGTTTCAAGAGAAGGCATTTCTTTGAAGAAACGTTTTTTTTTTTGAAAAAATTGGATTTTTTTTAGAATTTGCCCTTTTTCCAAGAATAGGTACATTTTTAAGAGTACGTACTTATCTCAAGAAAAGTTATTTTGATTCATTTAAAAGTTACTCTTCAAAGAAAATTTAATTTTTAAGACAGATAATTATTTAAAAAAAAATTTTCGAAACCGTACTTTTTGTATGAAATGTACTTTTTTTAAGCAAACATACTTCTTTAAGATAAGGTATTTTTTACCAAAAAGGTACTTAGTTTAAAAAAATTAAGAGGTATTTTTTTTTTTTTTTTGAGAGAATTAACTTTTTTAGGAAAATTCACTTATTTAAGAAAATTGTATTTTTTTAAACTCCTTTCACTTTGGTTGTCCTAAATTTACTTTTTATTGGGTTGAAAACTACAACATACTTCTATATCATAGATAAATAAAAAACCATAGCTGGCGAAAGATAAGTGGTGGATTTGAAAGTAAAGAGAAATTTTCTAGATGGCGCCGGAGTGGTAGATATGGGCAAATTTCCCTTGAAACAAAAACTATTGAAAAAACTATATAACCATGCTTTCTGGCATTTTTTATGGTAAAAAAATTTAAAAAGCTGTATGTTTCTCTATTATTTATATTCTATTTTCAAACTTAAAAAACAGAATCGAAATAAAAATTATTTTTGAGTGCTTTTTCGTCGCATCCGAGTGAAAAATGATCGTACGCAAACAACTTGTGCCATCTGGTGGAAATGATGGTGAAGTAAATGAATCATCTATGGTTTTTATTTATCTATGTCTATACTAAATATTGGTTACAGGCTCCACCTATAAAACTTCCCATTAAACAAGAAATTTCCCAACATATGTGCGACATCTAGTTAATTTATTTCTCTATGATCCAAGCCGTTAGTCTAGACACAAACCAAAGCAAAAGTAAACAATATCTGTAGTTGATAATAGTGGGTTGTAGCATAATAGTGTTAAAACAAAAGATGTTTATTTTTTTTTTTCGTTTAGCCCACATCGCGCCACGTGTGATAAGGAACTTCGTTCCAAAACTAACTAAATATATATATTTGTTCCTTTTACTCCTCCAGGGAGCGTAGGGCCACAACAAACTAGCGTGAAGTTAGCCCACCATCGTAGCCCATATATTTCGATGGTGGGCTAACTTCACAGTAGTATATAGTAGTGTGAAGTTTTGAGAAGCTCTTTGAATCCGACCGAATATCCAAACTAAGGATTGTGGGCAACTGCGTGACTATGACGCCATCTAAGGACGCTTGACAGAATGGGAACCTGTCACAAACGCCAATTGGAACCCGCTGTAACACGGATGGCTCAAAGCTAAGGGAAAGAATGGGTCTACGATTTTTCATTTCAAACCTACCTACGCCTCCCGGATTGCAATACAAACTTTCAAGCGGAAGTTGGAGCGATTAAATAAAATAAATAAATGGTTCCCCAGTACATCCCATGAAGGAATTGAGGAGCGATTACGAAATTCATTAAATTGTTCGACAACACTATGAGACCAACGGACGTGAATATTTTCACGCATAGCCAAATGACAATTAAGACAATATCATTGGAAACTGCCAAATCTAAATCGGTTCTTGACCGCAAAAAAGCGATCAATGATTATTCCATGCATGGAAGACCTAACTTCATCTGGACGCCGGAACACATTGAAGATATCGCAAATGAGCGCACGAACATTCTGGCAACAAAGGCCGGTAAACTGTATACGGTGAGCCTGGAGAGCTCGAAATATTTCGGGGCGACGAATGCTGAGTTGAGCCAATGGGAGGAATCGGCCCGCAGAGCCCTGTGGAATCAGGAAACAGCAAGTAGGATGACAAAGACCCTAGGGGAAGATCCTGATGGGTTGAAAATAATAGGCTTGCTGAAACTGGGAAAGTCTGAAATGAGCAATACGATGGGAGTCTTAACGGTGCAACGACGAGTTTTCCACTTGGAAGCTACGATACGCTCAATGACTATCCAAAGTCCGTGACATACAATTATGATTGGGAGAGAGAATGGGCAGTTGTTCGTGTTTATTGATTGTTTATTTGCTTTCACATTTGACCTTAAACTAATTCACAACGAAACATTTTAATGCATACTCGATAATATTACATTGGGGTAACTTTCGGAGTCTATAACCCTTGAGGGACTCTCGGAGGGTTATGCTGTAGATAAACGATGTGTACGCAGGGACATATAACGCCGGCAGCAGATCTGGCGATGTTTCTTAAAAAGCCTCATTCCTACGGTATTTAAGTGGATGGACAGGACAGACAGAAGTTGATGTCAATGGTTTGAAATATTATAGGACTCTACGGATGGTGTTCATGAGGGTACAGGACGTATCACTTTCTAGGCACCAGTTCCGAGTCCCACAGACAGGGTGTTTCAGAACGAGTATACAAACAAAATAACTACTGGACTTAGTGTAATGATAACGAGGGCTAAATCTACAAGGCACGGTATCGTCAGGATACCAAATGGGATTCCCACAGACAAGGTGCCCCCGATCGAGTATACAGGACTTATCGCTGTGTAGGCACTAGTTCTGATTCCCACAGGCAGGGTGTTCCTGAACGACTATACCAAACAGAATAACTACAGGGCTAAGTGTGGGCATAACGAGGGCTAAAACTATTGACAGGATACCAAATCTGATTCTCACTGGCAGGGTGTTCCCAATCAGGACTTATCGCTGTCTAGGCGCAGGACTTATCGCTTTCTAGGCGCAAGTTCGGATTCCCACAGGTAGGGTGTCTCGGAAGGAGTATACAAATATCATAACTACAGGACTAAAACTACCAGTGTTCTATTTTATAAGCAACTATGACTACAACTATCTAGGATGTGTTAGGGTCGTCGGCTATCCAATGACTGAATAGTTTGCGCTGTGCGTGCCGTTTATCTGGTCCAGTCATGTGTGTGTAAGTATGGTAGAGCGGACAACACATCTGCTGCCGGTCACTGGTAGTCCAGCTGTTCTCGCTCAGCTGTTTGCTGCTGTCACTCTCAGCTTATCGTGTTGAGCTTCCCAGAGGTGCATAAAAAAGGCTTTAAAAAGGGCCATATGAGTCATTCCATGCCAAACGGTACGGTACGGTTCCGATTTTTATGCAAATTGGCATATTTCCTCCTCTACAAGTTAAATTTCATCCCCAATGAGAAAAAAAATATAATTTTTTTTTCAAAAGTTATGACCAATTTAACTTTGGTGAAATGGGTGTTTTTAGAGAGGTGTGTTCATTCAGTAGCATGTAACTTCGGAAATACTTGACAGAGTTTACTGTGCTATACCTAGTTTTAAAGGTAATTTTAATTGCTTCTAAAATATTAAAATGATATGGTATAATCCCATAATATTTTCTTAAGGTTTTTATCATTTTAATACTTTTATTTCGATTTTAGAGATGATTACATCTTCTTTTTTTTTTTGAAGTTTCAGAGTTGTGTTCTTAGATGTCTTTTTTGTCGACTGTGTGAGTTTTGAAGTGGTGAACTAATGCGTTCTATTTTTTACGAATTTTTTCCTAAACAGCTTTTTTACAAGCAACAAAAATTTCTGTGAAAATAGTAAATAAAATTATTTTTTAATAGTTTATTAACACAAGATGTACATACAAACAACAGAAAAACCAAGAAAGCGTAGTTGATGGCGTATAGTAGATTTCTGTACAGTAAAAAAAGAAAACAAAATCATGAATTTTGACAGCACTATTAATGGAATTTATGGGGCTGGACAAGCTTGCACGTGCTGCTAATCTTTTGACTGTTCCTCCCAGACCATCGCAGGGCCCTTTGCCATGAGACGTCGCAAAAAAATGCCATTCCGCTGGAATTCCAAAATCATCTACGTGGAACGTCAGATTTAAAAAGTTTTTCTTGTTTTTATATTGTGCGCTTGCACCATCAGAAAAGTAAAAAATTTTCAAAAAAAATTCAAAAATCTTACAAGCCCCTCCTGGAACACATGCACGGCTATTGTATCAAGTTTCAGACATTGGGATATTGCAACGTAATTACAACAAACCTCTTTATCGTCTTCTTTATAATATATTGTGAATGGATAGATTGTAACCTGGTCATTATTCCAGTGAGCGCCCTGAATTGAGTCCTGTATCACAAAGGCATAGTTTTCTGAAAAGTCACATACAACGATACATTCTCCATGCTGCAAATTTGACTTTTTTTCATTTAAAAATGTACTCTGCTGTTTTGCTACATAAGAATGTGTCAACAAGCGACGCAGTTTCTCCGATAGCTTTTCAATGAATTCATCATCAGTAGACTGAAAGGTTTCGAGGGAACTTCTATCGACTGTCACCCACTGTTTGTAAGAAATAGTGTCCACCATATGGTTGTCAAAAACAACCTGTAATTGCTCTGCAAGAAATTCACTGCCAGGACACGTATCACATTTTAGGTAGTAGCAATTAGTTGTTGGAGGATTGCAAATTATGCTAGATAGACAATCTTTATAACTAGTAATACGTAATGTATCGCTGGTGAGCCTCGCCAGTCCTGCACCATCAATCATAAGTTTGACGTTTTCATGTATACAACATACACAAACAGAATGGGTACCACTTGCCCCGGCTAATACACAATACTTAGGTCTTAACTCGGCAAATTTTGAAAACTGCACTTTTGCCTCAGGATGTCTTTCTTTAAAAAGGGCATGTGCTTCCTTTAAATTACATAGCACTAATCTCTTCTGGATCTTTTCCTTTGTATTTCCTATTTTTATTGATAGACAATCCTTTATTCCAGGCAGTGTTCGGCTTATATCAGGGGATTCATGAAAATCTAAAACTTTTTTTTTATGTTCATCACTGATTGTTCTTCCTGGGCGTGGATTGGGAGAAGTCTGTATACCCTTTTCGTTGGCAATTTTTTTCGCGACCAAAATCATGCGTCTGGATGCTCCAATAAAAGTATCTTCAATCTGACTAAAACTCCAGTCTGAGACAAGGGTTAATATTTTAATTTTAATTTGCCTTTCTGTTGCACTTGCAAAACTTTCTTTAAGTTTTTCTAATATTGAGAAATTTCTGGTTCATTCTCAGGAACATCTATCTTCCCTGTCTTGATTTTTATTTTGAAACACACAATTTTTTGATTTTTAATAGCGTTATATTTTTTCTGCTTAAGTTTTCTTTTATTTTTAGGAGATTCGTTATAAGACCGCAATGACTCATTAAACTTCGCGAATTTGACACTTTCTACGGAATAATCGCTGTCAATAGACATATTGTCATTTATATCCACATCAGTATCACTTTCTACGCTGGTTTCACTCAGTTTACTTAAATTAATAATTTAATACCATTGCCATTCATAGATTCAAGTTTTAATTTTCGATTACGTTCAACAACACTTGAACTTATCCATCGCAATGTTTTCGTATTATTTTTCTTATGGCATTTTGATTGAAAAGGGTTGCAACAAACATCAAACCGAGGAGGCATTTTGAATTTTAAAAACTTCTTTTATTATATATTTGCTGTCAGCTTCAACGAAATCTAGGAGACAATATAAACGCGAATGACTTCAACAATTAACCTAATGTCGTCCGGTTACAGCAATGACAGAAAATCAAAATATACATTTCAACTATGATTAGAAAAAATTGTGACATCAATTTTACTGTCTTATACTTGTTGTTAGTTTCTATTTAGCAGTGTTTGATAAAGTGACAGTTGTCGTTTCCATTTAATGAAATTGTTCGCAAAATACTGTAAAACAGTAATTGTTTTTGTTGTTCTCATGGTTGTATTAAGACCAAATAAAAATATTATCATTCTGTTAACTATTATAAGTAAACTCACAGATTTCTTTTGCTTGTGAAAAAGATGTTTTGGAAAAAATTCGTAAAAAAAATAGAACGCATTAGTTCACCACTTCAAAACTCACACAGTCACTAAAAAAGACATCTAAGAACAAGACTATGAAATTCCACAAAAAAAAAAAAAAAAGATGTAATCATCTTTAAAATCGAAATAAAAGTATTAAAATGATAAAACCTTAAGAAAATATTATGGAATTAAACCACACCATGTCAACAATTCAGAAGTTATTAAAATTATCTTCGAAACAAGGTATAGCACATTAAAATCCGTCAAGTATTACCCGAGTTACATGCTACTGAATGAACACACACCTCTTTGAAAAAATCGCGATTTCACCAAAGTTAAATTGGTCATAAAATTTGAAAAAAAAATTTTTTTTTTTTCTTGAAACACGTATAAAATATTTTTAACAGAAGAATGCATATACAAACTGGCGAAGCAATCCCAGCTAGTGATGTAAAAAATTCGTACCGTTTGGCATGGAATGACTCATATATAACTAATAATTATGATTTAAAGTGATGTGGATGGAAATAAATTTATGCCTTCCATCCTCACAATGGGACATTCCGGCTTACGAGCCCATATACCACCTATTCGACAAGTGAAAAATAGTAAGTGCAAGGTGTGCAGGGATGACGATGCAACGATGAAACATTTCCTTTGTCAATGTATGGGTTTTACACAACCCAGATCCAGCTACCTTTGGACAGTACAACACCGGATATAACCAATCTTAGGGGAATAGACTGGAAAATTTTGTGGAACTTCGTACTAATGGGTATAATGACTTTATATGGAAAATTGAGAGCACACAATAGGTCGTATCAGCGGCTTAAGTGTAGGTCTACGGAGATGGGATGGATCACAGAATCACTTCTCTATGGTAGCACCCACATTTACAAACTAACTATCTAATAGTCATGGATGAAGTGATCCAATTCAAATCTTAGACAATATTGATGTGTTAACATCTATAGGCACGGGTTAGATTGCCCATCAAAGTGAACATATGCAAACAACACCCAGCGTTAGCATCACATACGTGGTTGTTGTACAATAGGGTGTATCACGAAATTTTGTTTCTTTGTGTTAATTTTTCAAGTTGATAAAACGTTGTCACTACAAACATATATTAACGAAAAAAAATATTATTGAATTTAAATAATATTTAGGTCTCCCGGAATGCACTCAAAGTTTAAGAATTCAAAAAATCTACTTTTCCAACGCCCGCGGACGTTTTTATTATTATTTATTATTTAATAGACCAAATTGGGCTAAAATAACAATATTAATGAATAAAATATATTAATAATATAGTACTAACATTATTATTAAAGAACAAAATGAAAAACATACGACCGTAAATCACATGTGACTATAGTCGGTCAGCCTCTTGATATTAGTGCATACAATGTTTTACCCACTAAATGGGAAGTATGAAAGTATTTTGAATTTGTACGGAACGAATTGAAATTTGAAGGATGCCACCAACCAGAGAAAAAAGTAATTGCAGGGCGCATTGCACATAAACTTGAAGAAATTTGGAAAAATTTCGTATCATCCACGAACAATATTGTTTTCGTGATTTTAAAATTGTATGAATGATGTGAAAAAATTAAAAAATTATCAGGTCATAGCAAAAAAATAGCAAGAGCTTCAAAGTTGCAGTAGACAAGTTTACATCCGACATTGAAAATAGTCTTTTTGACATATCGCACCCTAAATACGAAAGAGTCATAACTCAAAATTTTCCAATTTTAATTTTTTGTTTAAAAACAATAACCAAGGACCATTTGTATCCACTGTAAAAATCTGACGTCGTTTACTCTTCTCTTTCGTGAAAAAAATCCTTTATGAATATGTCTATTAGTGAGTATTTTCATACATATTTCTAATTAACCAAATCAGTTTTTTGGCTCTATTGAAAATTTGAATATTTTGAGTTATGACTCTTTTGTAGATAGGGTGCGATATGTTCTTGTAAATGTCGTGATCTAGACAAATGTTTGTGCCCAACTCCAAAAAATGTACCAAAACTAGAAGATCCCTTCTTGATAGACCAAAGGAGCTCGAGGGCTATGATCATTAGAGGGATAGACCAAAAAGAGACAAATAAGATGGAAAAAAGGAACAAAAGGAAGGAAAAGTCTATGACTTTTCCATGCATTTCTAGCAATGACTGTTTGGATGATTCCATTATAGATGATTCAAGTGATGAAAGTTTTGCAGGCTCTACAATAACAACGAGAAAGAAAAAAGAAAATATTGGAAATCCAACAGTGAATGTCAAACAGCACCATCCAGTGAATCTACCATCATTTTCTAGAGCATGTGACCGCAGAGCCATTTCCAACAGAGCAGGAGCTCAACTAGCAAGTGCTCTACTACAAAATTTAAATATTATTTCACCAGATAACCAGGCAGCAGTTATTGACAAATCTAAGATTTTTCGTGAAAGGTTAAAGAATCGACAAAACATCAGTTCAACTCGCACAACTGAGCTAATTGCTCTTTATTTTGATGGGAGAAAATATGAAACCATAACCAAAGAAAACATGAGTGGGAAATCTGTCCATAAAACTATACAAGCAGAACACATATCCTTGGTTGAGGAACCAGGCTCTGCATATTTTGGACACGTGACTCCAAATAGTGGTTCTGGTAAAGATATTGTATCATCAATATTAAAATATATGAGGGACAACAGCATTGATAGTACAACTATCAAGGCGCTTGGTTGTGATGGTACAGCAACGAATACTGGAGTCTTAAATGGAGCAGTTCTATTGTTTGAGCGTGAATTGAAACATCCTGTTCAAATAGTAATATGTATGTTGCACTTAAACGAACTGCCTCTGAGGAAGGTTTTTGTCGCTCTTGATGGTCCAACCACAGGACCAAGTTCTTTCAGTGAGCTGATAGGCAAAAGGTTGGTGAACTGCCAAAACTTACCAGTTATTCGTTATGAAAAAATAGATAGCATCTTCCCAGAAGTCGACAGTAAAGACTTAAGCACGGATCAAAAATGCTTATGGGACATATGCCAAGCTGTACTAAAAGGTGAATGCCCAGCAGAGTTGGCAAACAGAAACCCTGGAAATATTTCCCACGCAAGGTGGCTTACTATGGCAAATAGAATCTTACGCTTGTATATCTCAACTGATGGTCCAACATGTCAGCTTAAAAAGTTAGCTGAGTTTGTCATGAAAATCTACGCAGTCTCATGGTTTTCTATAAAAATGCATTCGAGATTTATTTATGCATCCCTGCCCTTTTTTAAAATAGTATAGTGCAGCAAGTTGTTAGACAAAGAGTTGAAGGCTGTGGTTCAATCTACCCTACAAAGAAATGCTTTTATGGGTCATCCAGAATACATCCTTTTAGGAATGCTGTTTGACTCTCGAGAACATGTAAGAGTTTTGGCAAGCCAACGGATTGAAAAAGCTCGTCTGATAGAGACAAGCGCAAATCGAGTTTTCAAACCACCACAAATTAATTTTGAGGCAGAAGACTACATAGATCATATTGATTGGCAATCGACTACACTTACAATACCACCTTTTATAGCTGACTTTACCAAAGAGATATAGACTTGATTGTTCAATTAGGTAGCAGTGAGAGAAAGGAGTTCCAAATTCCATTGCACGCTCAGGCAGTTGAACGAATTGTTAAGGAAGTTACTACAGCTTCTAAGCATGTTTGTGGTGCTCAAGAGCGAAATGGCTTTATAAGCAGTACACCACCACATCTGCTACAACCATACTTCAAGAATAAAAAACAGGTAAAATTGATTTCTTAATTTAGTAAAAATTCACTAAACTTGTTTCTTTTCTTTGATGACCTAACAAATCACTTTCGTTTTAGATCAAGGAAACTTTATACAATATTTGAGGCTTCAAAAACTGACTGGATTTTTTAAATTCATTTAAACAACAAATATCAAGATGGAATGAAGAATCATTTTTTCAGATTAATTTGAGTAAAATAATAGCTAATATTTAATTTAACAATTGTATTTATTTATTGACTTTTCTAAACTCAAAAAATTGTTTTACCATTCAACTCTTGATTTTTTGACTATAAAAATTAGAATATTTAAATGAGTTCTGATACGTAATGACAGAAATAATTTTATTTTTCATTGTTGACTGATACCACATATTCAATTTTTTGGCGGGTAAAAATAAAATAAAAAAAAATAAATTAAAAAAAAATTTAAAAAATGTTTTTTTTGCCCAAAGCCTTATATGATACAACAATAGTCTCTGCCTGAAAATAAGTATGATGGTATTGATGTAGCGGCAGCGAACAAACAAGCAGGTCGTCGTCGCCAAAGAGTATTGAATAATACAGAGAACTCATGGAAGGAATTGTATGTATTGTAATCAAAACGTATTACTCTCTTCTTGTCATAACTTGATGCATTCATAATTTTGATGTGAAATATGGATGCCTTTTGAAACATTTAACATTTCTTTATTGTTTTATGTAACATTTTTTTATTGTTTTATGTAATAACATTGTCGAAATGGTGCATTTATATTGAAATGTTCTATAAAGAGAATAAGACTCATACTCTCTACATGAGAGCGGAAAAAGAGTGCAATAAGTTCTCTATACTATTCAATACTTTTTGTCGTCGCTCTGTTTATGACAAAACAAAAACAATTATTTCAGTGAGCTAAATATTGCTTTATTTATTTTAGCACTATTACATCTAATGTTAAAGCAGATGTAAGGAAAGAGAAAGTGCAATAGCAAAAGAGCCTTCAGCACAGAAAAAACGATTGCAAACTACAACAAAACATATGTAAACCAAATTGTATGTAGTATAATGGAAATAAGTACATTTCGTATAATGGCTTATTGAAATTGGCTGCATTCCGGGCATCAAAATAAACCATGAACAAAACCATGAAGATTGAAATTTTTTTTATTTTCCAATGTAATATTTACGAATGTGTTCATAGAAATCGAACAGGTACCGTGTAACAAAAAGGTGTTAACATCGCCCGTGAGTTCGAACACTCATTGATTTATTTATATATTTTGCTGTCATATTTTGTTGAAATAATCATATGCCTATATCTCGGAAACGGTGCTTTCAATCGTCAAATTTGTGAACTGCAAAAGATGCTTCAAGCAAGCAATGTCTTCAATATTGCAGCTGTAAAAATGTTGGGCGGACAACTACCTGGTGGATATTCCGGTATGTGATGGAAATCGATCGATTTAAATCGAATACGATTTGACATAATAATGATGTTTTTGTGGAAATAATGGATATCAATTAATTTATTCCTCTCTTTCTGTTATTAAATAATGTATATACAAAATATTTGTTCCCCAATATAAGAAATTCCTTTAAATAGTCAAATCGTATTCGATTCTGACCCGATCGATTTTCATCACATACCTGAATTACTATAAATTCGAAAAACACAACAGATTCTAATTAAAATTTGGTTTTGGAAAATATTTTTCCTAATGACATTTTGCTATTGAATATGGGCGAATTTGCAACGACCATTCGGGTAATTGATAGTAGGAAAAAATAAAAATATAAAATATGTCTTAATAAATAATCCACCTTTTTGCAGCTGGAGGTCAATATTGCGTTCTTATTTTCGATATTTCGCTACTCCATTAAGTAGCATCCTCAGGAAATAAAAGTGAACAAAACAAACCATAAATTAACAAATTCCTCAATTTTTGTTTCCTGATGATGCTTCCCAGTAATGTAGCGAAATGTCTAAAATAAAAAAGCAATATTGACCTCAAAATCGTAAAATTTAAATATTTATTTGTAATTCAAAGGTCGAATACAAAATACATTAAGTGTTTAAAAACATATATATGTATCTTACAATACTACTAAAATTTGGACCAACCATTTAAAATGGTACTGGGATGACTTAGAGTAAGAGTATACTCCAGTCGACGCACCCGACAGCAATTTCTGTACTTCCTTTTTCATCTATTATTTTTGTTTTTTAAACACTCAACTTATAATGTAATTGAATCAAATCAGAGAATTTGCTATCGTCAATAAAGTTGTCTCCAGTATAATTAGATATCTCCTTATGTCACACTCAATTTTTATTTAACACACGCAAACGATTGCGAATCCCATTCCTGTCCACTGCGTGGCTGGAAAAGAACTGAAGTGAAACTTAGCATTCATCACCGACAAGAGCGAATACAACGGAAAATGAACACCACGCTTTGCTCCAAATAACAAAATGAACTGAGTGAGTGCACATGAGATGGGTAGACAATTATACTCGCTCTCTGCAATAGTTTCAACCAGTGTTACCATGTTGGCATAATTTGTGCCGTTTTGGCATAATTTTTTTTTGGTTTTGGCACTTGTTTTTTGAAAAATTATGCCAAGTGCCGTTTAGCACAATTTCCTCAAAATTTTTCCAATTTTTTTAATTGTTGTGCAATTTGTTTGGCACAATGTTTTTGGCAAACGGCACAATTTAATCGTCCTGAAAGTTTTTCCCTTTTATTTATCTGAAAATATTACATCATATTTATCGGTATATAAGGCCCAATATCACATTATTTGGTTACTGTCTAACGGGCGTAAAAGCAAAATATGAATTCATGAAATATCAGAAATATGTTGACCATTTCAAAAATTCCATATAGAGATAAATGACAAAATTCCTTATAACTTTATTATTAGGGCTGCCAAAATCCTCTCCTCGCCGCAGGAGTAAAAAATCTGTTGTAAAACGCACTTCTTGACCTGGAATAAAAATATAGACGATTCTTAACAAACTTCAAATTAGTCTTACTGGACCGTACAGTGTTTTCAATATCAATATGTGACTTGTAAAATGGTCTAAGTCCGATGGAACTTCTTCTCGAAGCTTCAGATAGAAACTCCTGGGAAAATCTCCAGATTAATTACGAGAGAAAAATTTCGAACTAGAGACGATATGACCACTGTTTGCTAGGATAAGTAGAAAGGTTTCCAAAAGAATTTATCCAAAACTTGGGAAATTCTATTCTACACAGAAAAAAAATCTAGTGTAATATTACCAAAATTCATGGTCTGATATCAGCCAATGAACTGGGCAACATAGGGTCAGCTATTTAATTGGGCAACATTACCAATAAATGTAGGCAATTTTACGTTCACCAACAATATGAAAACTTGCCTTGCACATTTGTAGATTTACACAATGCAAAGAGGCCAATGTACAGAATTTATTGTAGGTGAATTAGATTCATTTTAATGTGCATTCTTACCAAATATTCAGCCCATTTTTTCATACATATGTACGGAAACAAATTTTGATTTAGCTTTTAATTAAAGAAGTATTTATTGCATTGTTGCTTACAGTAGTACCATTTAAATATATTATAATATTATAATCACCAATTATCATGCTCCCCAAATGTACATAGTAGCACTTCTCGTTTGTCACTGCCGAAGACTCCAGCCATGTTCCCTGCAAAGAAATTTATTAATAAGTGCATACAAGTATCAAACTCTTGGACATCAAATTTGTTCGTTTCTACAAAGGATACACGTTTCTATTCTTCAAGTGGCTAAGAGATGAACATTTTCATGTTGCTTATTAAAACATGTTCGACACTTTTCCATTGATCAACATACAAATTTCATAAAGAAATGTAAGTAGAAATGTAATCTGCATGTGTTTTTAACAAAGAATACATTTCTACTGGCCAAAAGTCTATATTTTAGAACTTTTGTAAATGGAAAAATTAGTTGTATTGCTTGTGTGTTTCAAAAGAAGTCATCCGAAGTTGTTTGGCTCTCATTTTATTTCTACATGAAAAACTTCGATTCTGTTTTTTGATTATGCTTATTTGAACTTTTAGTATTTTACTGGTTAAGTTTATAAGATGATGTCGGTTAAATGGGCGCCGTCACAATTGATTACCATACGGGCTCGTTTTATGGCATTTTTCATCACTTCGGCGAGAACTTCGGGCGACAGATTCTCGCACTCGTGTCGAATGTAGACCTTGAGGGCTTCCAGGGTCTCGGGCTTGTTCACGTAAACACGGGACTTCAAAAAACCCCACAAAAAAAGTCTAGAACGGTTAAATCGGGCGATCTTGCGGGCCAGTGCAAATCGCCAAAACGAGAGATGAGGCGACACAGAATATCGGTTGTGGCTAGCGCAGTGTGGGCCGTTGCTCCGTCCTGTTGGAACCACATGTCCTCCAGTCCTAATTCGTCGAATTGCGGCAGAAAAAACTCGGTTAATATGGCCCTATAGCGCGCACCGTCCACTGTTGTCGTTTGACCAGCGACGTTCTCGAAAAAATGGCCCGATGACTCCTCCAGCGTGAACAGCGCACCATGCAGTCACTTTGAGCGGGTGTAATGGCTCCTCGTGCATCACTCGTGGATTTTCGGTGCCACAGAAGCGATAGTTTTGCTTGTTCACGTACGCGCTGAGGTGGAAATGAGCCTCATCGCTCATTATGATTTTCAAACCATTATGAACAAAAATGCCATAAAACGAGCCCATATGGTAATCAATTGTGACTGCGCCCATTTAACCGATATCATCTTCTCAACTTAACCAATAAAATTCTAAAGGTTCAAATAAACATAATCAAAAAACAGAATCGAAATTTTTCGTTAAGAAAAAAAATGAGAGCCAAACAACATCGGACGACTTCTTTTGAAACACACAAGCAATACAACTCATTTTTCCATTTACAAAAGTTCTAAAATATAGACTTTTGGCCAGTAGAAATGCATTCTTTGTTAAAAACACATGCAGATTACATTTTTACTTACATTTCTTTATGAAATTTGTAAATTCACCCTTTTTTAAGAAATTTATTAACACGGACGCTTAGAAATTTTGAGAACATTCTTGTTTTGTTTTTCTTTTCACAAATTAATGGCTACATACATTCTCAGCGACACAGTAGTAATACATCTTCTTTCAGGTTTATATTAGTCTCGCTACAATGCATGTAACTAGTCGGGATGTTGCTGCCTCACCACAGATCTTGACATTCAAATAAGAAATAGGAAATTTGCCAACTTTCATATGCAAATTCAGCATTGCTGTTGGTAGTATGTTTTGAACTTTTTATTTAGGCAATAATGCCACCATTTCTTGTCTTGATACAAAAAAAAATTAACCAAACCCAAACTGAGCAATAGTACTGATGCATATTTTTTTTATGTGTAAGATGATTGTAAGAGAATGTTAAAACCTCTAACAAAATAACAAATTATTTATGTAAGATTTATTTAAATAATTAGATACTTATTGGAGCTGAAAATCACACTTAGTATGGATTTCGTTGTAGAAATTCTTAAACTATTGTAACAGCTGTTTAAAGGCGAGATGAGCACCCACTTCTTGGAGTGACTGTATGTGTTTCTGACTCAGAATTAGAAAAAATACAAAAAAGCCAATTTTATCATAATGGTTTTGCAAAGGGCACAATTTTTGAGGACATTTGGCATAATTTTTTTGTCGGTCTCTGGCAACACTGGTTTCAAGTCCACCCGCCGCTAAATGTAAACAATGATTTTGTTTTGCTTTCGATTTTCTCTCTGTTATTATTGTGTATTTTCTCCAAGGGGTACCGATGAGACAGCTGATCAAGTTAGTACTTGGAGAACAAATAGAGAATGTGCTATCAAAGAAGACTCGTTGATAGGGACTGGGTTGCGTGGTGTGATTTTCAAACTTCTGCTGCCGAGTGTCAAGCCAAAAGTACAAAACACATCAACTGGGAGTCAATTTTGCCAACTAAATCGATTAAAAAAAGGGATATTCAGTGAAAAAATCAAAATGTAATGAAGTGTTAGAGTAAAGTTATTTGTGTAGATCCCAATTAACACGAAAATTGTTAAAATTAATGATTGCTCTCATTCTCTATATGTTTTCCTCGTAGGTCTCGGAGCTCGTTAGTACAAAAATCAACTAGTGCACACTCTTAAAGTATTACTCGGTGATTTTCTCCAGTTGTTGTGCTAAAAGTTCATTTGTTCCGTAGCGAAGCAAATGAACCGAATTCATAGTATATTTCTGGTTCTCAGTGTTTGAGTGTTATATCCAAGGGGTACCGATGAGACAGCTGATCAAGTTAGTACTTGGAGAACAAATAGAGAATGTGCTATCAAAGAAGACTCGTTGATAGGGACTGGGTTGCGTGGTGTGATTTTCAAACTTCTGCTGCCGAGTGTCAAGCCAAAAGTACAAAACACATCAACTGGGAGTCAATTTTGCCAACTAAATCGATTAAAAAAAGGGATATTCAGTGAAAAAATCAAAATGTAATGAAGTGTTAGAGTAAAGTTATTTGTGTAGATCCCAATTAACACGAAAATTGTTAAAATTAATGATTGCTCTCATTCTCTATATGTTTTCCTCGTAGGTCTCGGAGCTCGTTAGTACAAAAATCAACTAGTGCACACTCTTAAAGTATTACTCGGTGGTTATATCTCTTTTAAATGAGAGCAGTATAATTGAGTGTGATATTGAAAGTGAAAGAATATGAGTTAGAAGTTTGCTAACGAATTCGGATGCTTCAAACAGATAAAGTTTCCGTTGAAGTTTTCAAAATGTTTGCCCATTTCTTTTTAAATGAAACTGAATATCAAATCTAAAACGTAAGTAAAATTTGATTAATTACACTGTAAACATCGAAACTGTAAGAATTATCGGTACTATGATTTTTTTGTAATTTTGACACAAGGGTCGTCGTAAGGAAGCACCAATCCTTACGAAATGAAACACTGAATTTCACCCTAACTAGGACAATAATAAGGTCATCGATTTATTTAGTTTGATTTACAAAGTTCATATATAGGGTTTTCCAATTTGAGTGATATGATTTCTAAGTGACGTTTCGGTCATTTGTAGTATGACACCATCTGTCATTTTTGATGTGTTAACATCTATACGCGCGCCTCTAGGGCAGTAAACTATAAATTTAATACATACGCAAGTGTTAGGTTTGCAAGAGTAAATCATCGTTTGTTTGTTCGTTGCTTGGCAGTCGGTATTGAAAGTGATTATTGGGCGATTTTCATATAATTTTCCCACTCGATTTTCTCCGGAAATTCATAGCCGATTTTATTAATTTTTGGATTAAAAAGCTAGTGCGGGTTTCGACGAAGAGTTTAGGCCAAAAATTAAGGCGATCCGATATCGGGGAGCCGAGATTTAAGTGTTTTAATTTGGAGTATTAATTTGGAGTAATATTAAAAAAGTATTTTATGTATGTACAAGTACAAGTGTCTGTTGCTTTGCATTCTTTGACTTTTGTGGGAATAAAACAAAAAGTATTGAGCAAGAAAATAATGACACATGTGCTTGCACTGGGTCTTTAAATAATTTTAAGTATTAATATTATTTAACTGTAACGTCATCATATGATTGAACGCTGTTTTTTATTTTCCAATGTAACATTTACGAATGTGTTCATAGAAATCGAACAGGTACCGTGTAGCAAAAAGGTGTTAACACATCGCCCGTGAGTTCGAACACTCATTGGATTTTTTTTAATTGTATTCAGTAATGTTTACAATTTCATCGTGGAGAGAACTGAAGCCATTGGACTACCGTAAACGTCATGAATTTGCTGATTTTGTCTTGGAACAACTTGAAAACGATAATGATTTTTGTTTTAAAAATGATTTTCTCCGATGAGGCTCACTTCATTTGAGTGGTGCGGTGCGGTAAATAAACAAAACTGTCGATTCTAGTGCGAAAAAAATTCACAAATTATTCATGAACAACCATTACATTCACCTAAATTGACAGTTTGGTGTGGTTTCTGATCTGGTGGAATCATCAGTCCGTGCTTCTTTCAAAGTGAATCTGGTAACACCGTTACTGTCAATGCAGAGCAGTATATATCGATGATAACCAACTTTTTATGGCCGAAATTGTAAAAAGTTGATCTTGACAACCTCTGGTTCCACCAAGTAGCGCTATGTGCCACACATCACGTGCAACAACCGAATTATTGCGAGAAAAGTTTGGAGACTCGATTATTTCAAGTAATTGTGACATTGAAAGGCCTCCTAGAAGTTGTGAATGAACACCATTAGACTATTTCTTGTGGGGTTATTTGAAGTTATTAGCAATAAACCAGACTCTCTTCAAGCTTCACAAGTCAATATTCCACGTGCTATTCATGACATACGACTTGATTTAATGGAAAAAGTGGTCGAAAATTGGGTTCATGGAATTCAAAAGAAGACGTTTCATTCAGATCTTAATTGTATCGATTGTACTTCACACTCATAAAAAACATTTGAATTTCCTTAACAATTAGTGTGATTTTTTTAAAGAAATCATATCACTCAAATTGGAAAACCCTTTAGTATTAAATTTTGACGACAATGATTCATGATCCGTTCATTGAATAGATTCGGGTTACAGGTGCTGTGATAGTCGATGATGATTAATTGCACTGGGGTCTCGATTTCGGTATGATCGTCGGGATTCGGGTAACCTTAAAGTAAAGGGTTTTAACCGGCGTTGAACCGATTCGGGTTACTGGTTCGGGGCCGATGAATGAGAACTCGGCGTTCGGTTACTCGGTGAGGGTTGTCGCTGATTGCGATCAGGTACGAGCACAGCGTTCGTGGTTATTGAGTCAGTGATTACCGGTATTCTGTTTGGTGGTTTGGGGGCGGATGAATGAGAAATTTTCGCCGCTGATCGGGATCGGGACGGGCACAGCGTTCGTGGAGATGAGCGATGATATGTGGGTTGGAGTTTCTGGTTCAGTAATGTCAGATAACAGTGCTGGATACTATGTTCCAACTTCATTATCGGCAAACGGCTGGAAGCGGGGTTACTAGAGAATATAGAGTGTAAACAAAGGTGCAGTACCCACGAGGGGTAAAGGCTTCGTAACAACAAAGGTGCAGTACTCACAAACAATAAGACCTTCGTAGTAACAAAGATACAATGTCCACGGGGAGCAACATCTTCGTAGTAACAAAGATACAGTGCCCACGAGGGCCAATGTCTTCGTAATAAAAAATATGCAGTACCCACGAAGGGCAAAGCCTTCTCTATGACCAAGGTGCAGCACTCGCGAAGAGTAAAGCCGTCGTAATAACAAAGGTGCAGCACTCACGAAGAGCAAAACCTTCGCAATAACAAAGCAAAGTCTTCGTATAGTTCTGCAAATAACTATTAGGAACGGGTATATTGTCCTCAACTTGACAATAAACTTCGTCTTGGAGTGATAACCGACGATTACCACAAACCGTAGTCGACTATTTATACAATAACTACTACAACATCAACGAGAATTATAAAGGTTCTGCCGCAAACCGGTATGTCATCGTCTGCTGCAGAGACCATACTTGGTTACGAAAAGCTGCTTAAAAACAAACGACGATACGATAAAGAGAAAAGAATGCTGCACGTGTCGCAGTGATTCAGTCAGTTGCAACGCAATCTGAGATAGAGTGGTACAAGGTGTATAGGAGAGAGGAAACCCGTTTGTAAAAGAAGATAAAACAGTTGTGGAGAAAGCGCGAGGGTGAGCAAATTGAATATTACAGAAGGAAGAATGAGGCCCATAAATTCTACCGAAAAGTACAAAGACAAACCAGAGAATATGTATCAGGGTCCCCTTTTTGAAATCTTGTCACAGATGTGCAGAGTATGTTGGAAATATGGAGAGATCACTTCTCTGCTTTACTTGTCCCAGGAGACTTCAATATTATGAAGGTGTTGAGTACATGCAGGACGATGGCGTCGACTGTCCCCCATCGTCTCCACGGTGAAGTTAGAACTGCAATTTCCCGACTTACAAACAACAAAGACGCTGGTGTTGATGGACTATGGCTGCGCTGTTTAAGGTCGGCGGTTATGAGTTGGAAAGATGCATGCATCTGCTCATATGCAAAATCTGGCTAGACGAATACATGTCCGAAGATTGGAGTCATAGCATACTGTGTCGTGTTTTCAAAAAAAGGTGACTGCAGTATATGTAAGAACTATCGTAGAATAAAACTTTTATCAATCGCATACAAGGTCCTCTCGCGCATACTTACTTACTTGCTTATCCGGTCACGAACAATCCCGGGGGGTTAGGGACCTTACAAAACGAAGATAACATATTTCGCCAACCAGTTCGATATTTTGCCTTATCTCTCCAGTTGGCAATACCAAGTGTACGCAGGGATTCGTCAACCTGATCCCTCCAGCTGAGTCTTGGTCTTCCTTCCTTTTCGTCTTCCTTCGAGTTCGGTTTCGAAAACCCTTCGTGCTGGTTCGTCTTCATCCATTCTACTGACATGGCCTAGCCAGCGCAATCATGTTATTTTGATCCACTTAACTATGTCAATGTCGGGATATAGCTCATACAGCTGATGGTTCATGCGTCGCTGATACTCACCGTTGTGCACTATAGGGCCATAAATTTCTCGGAGTATTTTTCTCTCGAAGACTCCTACAGATGTTTCGTCTGCTTGTGATAATACCCAGGATTCTGCGCCATAAAGCAAGACAGGTTGTATGAGAGTCTGGTATAATTGCACTTTTGTTACTCGAGAGAGGGCTTTATCTCTAAAGTGATTGCTTAGCCCAAAATAACATCTATTCGCAATCACCGCTTGATCTCAAGGCTGACGTTTTTGTTTTTGTTTACGGCAGATCCGAGGTATATAAATTCGTCCACTACCTCGAAATTATAACGGTTATCAACGTTCATGCTTTGGTCTAATCGCGTGGAGGCCCTGTTCGTTGAAACCATTAATTTTTTCTTGTCCTCATTTACCGTCAGACCCACTTTTCCTGACTCCTTCTCATTTCTCAAAAACACCGCAGTAACTTCTCTAACTGTGCGTCCAATAATATCTATATCATCAGCATACGCGAGCAGCATACGACTTTTGCTGCTGATGGTTTTATTCATGTTGACAGCACCTTTTTTCAGAATCATCTCTATTAAGATGTTAAAGAGATCGCACGATAGGGTGTCACCTTGTCTGAAGCCCCGCTTAGTTTCAAAAGGTTCGGTAAGATCATTACCAACATTCACTGCGGATTTGGTGTTCGTCAGGGTCATCGTGCAAAGGCGTATGAATTTTGCAGGAAAACCAAGCTCAGACATTGCTTCGTAGAGTTTCCCCCGTATCAGGCTATCGAAGGCCGCTTTATAATCGATAAATAGATGATAGGTGTGGATTTGTTTTTCGTGGGTCTTCTCCAGGATTTGGCGTAGCGTGAAAATCTGGCCAGTTGTCGATTTTCCAGGTCTAAAGCCACACTGGTATGGTCCAATCAGGTCAGCGATAATCGGTTTTAGTCTTTCGCACATTATGCTTGATAGAACCTTATATGCCATGGATAAAAGGCTTATTCCACGGTAGTTGGCACAGAGACTTGGGTCACCTTTTTTAAATATTGGATATAGTACACTGAGACTCCAATCGCCGGGCATGCATTCATCTAACCAAATTTTGCTAATGAGCTGATGCATGCACCTTATCAGCTCATCACCGCCAGCATTAAACAGCTTCGCGGGTAATCCATCGTCTCCTGCGGCTTTATTGTTCTTAAGCCGGGCAATAGCTGTTCTGACCTCGTCTTGGTTAGGAGGGGGCATCGACGTCGTCGTCCAAATTTAGATCGATTGTCTCGTCATTGGATATCTCAGGTACCAGTAGCGCGGAGAAATGATCTCTCCATATTCCCAACATACTCTGCATATCTGCGATGAGATTTCCGTCCTTGTCTTTACAGAAGGGGGCCCTGAACCATGTCTATTAGTTCCGTTTTTGATTTTTTGGTAGAATTTTCGGGCTTCGTTCTTTATTCTGTATGACTCAATTTTCTCACTCTCGCGCTTTCTCCACTGCCGTTTCTTACGCCTAAAGAGACGGTTTACCTCCTTTCTTTTCTCCCTATACCGCTCAGTCGCAACTCGCGTTGCAATTGACTAAAGCAGTGCCATGCGTGCAGCGTTCTTTTCATCATTTACAATGCGACACTCTCCATCGTACCGTGGTTTGTTGCGAAGCGGTTTTTCAGAACCAAGTACGGCTGTTGCGGCAGTTTTTATAGAGTCGGAAATGGGTTTCCAGTGCGCTTCAGGATCGTTATCGGGAGGGGGTGGGTTCTGTGCCAAAAGTTCCGAGAACGTCTTTGAGTAGGCTGTGGCTACCTCTGGTAATTGCAGCTTTCCGATGTCCAGCTTCCTCTGCGAGCATAATGCGCGAAATACTAAAGCCATTTTTTGCAGACCTTATCAGTGTGGCTTTAGATCTGCAAGGTCAAATATCGACCAGATATTCATGAAGTAAACCCGCGGAAAACAAATCGACACCTACCTCCTCTTTGTAGGTTATAAGGCTGCCTTCGATAGCCCGATGCGAGAAAAAATGTACCAAGCTATGTCGGAGCTTGTCGCAAATAAAATATACTTGTGTCCACACATATCGTGTTTGCTATACAATATTACATGTTTGAGGCACAATGATTAATACGTTAGATTATATGTGTTTGCGACCCACATATATTTATGTTTGTGATACAAATACAGCTGTGTTTGTTGCACTGTCTATGCTCTCTCGAGAGCAAGAGAATAAAAGAGGGATTTTTGGATTATTCTCTCAGTCAGTGAGTCATAAATAGTATTTCTGAATGTGCGTGCAGATGAAGTCAGTATTTCTCATTTCGGCTGATGTATTGCGTTTTAGTTTCATGTATTCAGTCGTCAATGCTTCATCGGACGGAGGATATGGATGTTTGAGATGAAAAACGCATATGTTTCCACGTAAAAGCATACATGTTTGTCAGTTAACATGATACTATTTGCATTTAAATACAAGTAAGTTTGGGACTTGCCCACATATTAATATTTGAAGTGGTTTTCAGAATATGTTTGAGAGACCGTTATTTTTCAGCGTGCAGTAAAGAAGGATACGACAAAATTATTGGTTCCGAAAAGCAGAACATCCACCCGATTGGATGAAAGAGTGAGTTTTGTTAACCATTAAAGTTGTGAGGTAGTGGACGAATTTATTTAACGCGGATCTACCGTGAACAGAAGCAAGAACGTCAGCCTAGGGATCAAACGGAGTATTGTGCTTATCAACAAGTATTATTTCCGGCTAAGCACATAGTTCCAAGATCGAGTTGATTTTTTATCGACTTTCACCACTTCTCAGATTATCCTTATTTTGAAAAAAAAAATATCTTTTTTCACCTCTTTCAGCATAACTCACAATGTTTACAAAAATTGTAGCTATGGTAAAGCTAATCAACTCTTGGGAACATATTGATACAATGTGGACGTGTCTAGTCACCCTAAATTGCACATAAATACCAACCATTGTATCTTAAAAATGGTAATTTGCATGAAATGGGCGTCTCAGTCAGAATACATTTTTTCACTTTAAAATAAAAACACGTAATTTTTGAGATAGTTGTGATTTTTTTATTCGATTGTAAAGAAGACGTGTTCTGATTAAGTATGTAATAAAATATCCGCCAACTGGCTCCACGGCTCTGATGACACGCCATTACTCGTATCATGAAATTTTCCATAACTTTTTCTCACCGATGACGCGTTGGATCTCGGATTTGAGCTCAGAAATTGTTTCTGGTATATTCGCATAAACCCAAGATTTCACTAAACCCCAAAAAAAGACATCGCACATAGTTAAATCGCATGATCTTGGTGGCCAGTTGACATCAGAGTTTCTTGCGATAATTTGTTCTGGAAATCGTTGCTGCAGTAAATCGATTGTTGAATGAAATCTGTGCGCGGTGTGGCAGGTGGCACCGTCTGCAAAAACCACAAATCTTACGATCTTGGCTGTCCACCATCAGAATTTCTTGAGATAATTTATTCTGGAAATCGTTGCTGCAATAAATCGATTGTTTCATGAGCGGTGCGGCAGGTGGCGCCGTCTTGCTGAAACCACATATCGTCCAGATCCATGCCGTCTAGTTGAGGCCACAAGAACTCTGTTCTCATGTTGCTGTAACGAATGCCGTTCACAATCATTGCAATTTCGGCCTCATCTTAAAAAAAAGTAAGGCCCAATCACGCCGCCTGACCAAAATCCGCACCAGACAGTTGCTCGTTGTGGGTGCATTTGATTCTCATGGATCGCATGAGGAGTTTCTGAGCCCAAAATTCGAAAAATTTGTGTGTTCACGAAGCCATTCAGATGGAAATGCGCTTCATCGGAGAAGATAATTTTTTTTAAAAAATTGGCATTGACTTCACTTTGCTCCATTACCCATTGAACGAATTGCCGGCGCTTTCCATGGTCTACTGGTTTGAGCTCCTGAGTAAGCTGAATTTTGTACGCATGAAGGTAGAGGTCTTTTGTCAAAATTCGCTGACTACTGCTTCGTCAAATTTTAAGTTGTTGAGAACGATGCCGAATTGATGTTTTCGGGTTTTCGGTGTCACTCTCGTTTACAGCAGCAGTGTTTCGAAGAGACCGACCGGTACGTTCACACGCAGGAGTCTTAATGTCCACAACCGACCCAGTTTCTTCAAATTTTTCGATCACTCTTCGAATTTAAGTTTTTATATGTTTCGATCTGAATTGTTTTATTAGAAGATTTTAGTTTTCTGCAATTAATGAAAAAGTTAAACAGTCGGAACAGGGATTTTAACTCAAATTAGCGGGGGATCGTTTCGAAGGCAATAAGTCTTCTCATCAGCGCCTTAGCGTTCTAGGCCAGTAACCGTCTTGTTCAATTGTGTCACTCATTACAGTTTTACGTTTTCGATGTTTCCCTCCTCTTTCTCTCCCACGCGTGAACGACTTTTTGATGTGTTAACATCTAGAGGCACGAGTAGGGCAATCTATCAAAGTGAACATATGCAACCAACACACAGCGTTAGCATCACATACGTGGTTGTTGTACAACAATAGTCTCTGCCTGAAAATAAGTATTGATGTAGCGGCGGCAAACAAGCATGCAGGTGGTCGTCGCCAAAGAGTATTGGTTAGTATAGAGAACTCATGGAACGAATTGTATGACTCAAAAGCACTGGCGACATCTGGCGAATGATTCAAAACGTATTACTTTCTATTTGTAATAACTTGGTCCATTCATAATTTTGATGTGAAATATTGATGCCTTTTGAATCATTTATGCTTTTTGTATTATTTTGTGAAATAACTTTGTCGAAATGGTGCATTTATATTGAAATATTCTATAAAAAGAATAAGACTCGTTTATGCTCTTTCACTCAGACTCTCTACATGAGAGCGGAAAAAGAATGCAATAAGTTCTCTATACTATTCAGTACTTTTTGTCGTCGCTCTGTTTATAACAAAACAATATTACATCTAATGTTAAAGTAGATGTAAGAAAAAAGAAAGTGCATTGGCAAAAGAGCATTCGGCACAAAAACTATTCTTTTTTTTATTTTCCAATGTAACATTTACTAATGTCTTCATAGAAATCGAACAGGTACCGTGTTACAAAAAGGTGTTAACACATCGCCCGCGAGTTCGAACACTCATTGATTTGTTTCGTTACAAACACGTTGCTTCTTTCCTACTTACAAGCACTTGTGCTGAAGCTCTGAAAGTTACGCTATTTATATGCATATTTTTGTTAATGTCCTACGTTTTCTTGGTCGGGCTCTACCATATGATTTAATTTTTTATATGATTTGATCTGCATTTGTTTTTATTACAAGATTTTAGTTTTTCTACGACACATTAGGTGCATTTTCTCGACTGAAAATTCTTCGGCATAACTTTCCATATGTGTGTCCTAAGTTTTCACAATTATAACACGTTGTTCTTTCGTTAAGCGCTTCATGTTTAATAATCTGAATAATTATATGTGACAGCTGCCAAATTTCAGTGTTGCCACTTGCACAAAAAAAACTACAATACATTTAAAAAGTGCAATCTTACTGAGACACTCTATATAAGTATAGGTCACCATTGCTCGAGAACCACGTATTCGATTGTGTCTCAATGAATTTTGAAAAATTTAGAATTACAATACCTTTAATCTATTCCTACACTATTCATCAAAGTAATCAACAGTTTCGCAGTTATACAAAAAAGAATCATGAAAAAATATTTTTTTTCTTAAAAAATTTAAATTTTTTATTATTAAAAATCAGGAAACATGAGAAGCTGCAAAAACGTGTAAAATTTTATTAGATTGTCGTAAAGTCACATGACCTGTGAACAAAATGAGACAGGGATTATAAAAATCGATCAATGCGTTTCGCTTTTATTCACAATTTAGTGAGGTTATCTCATTTTTTCCAGAATTGTATTACTCAAATCATAAGCAACCCAAACAAAAAATCACAATTCTAGACAAAATGAGATACCTTCACTAAAAGTTGTTCAGCTTTACCATCGCTAAAATTTTGCCAAATATTGTGAGTGAAAAGTTTGGAGTCCCTTGAAGTTGTGCTGAAAAAAGTTAGAAAAAAGTATTTTTTTTTTTCAAAAAAAAAAAAATTTAATGCGTGTTCGAACTCACGGGCGATGTGTTAACACCTTTTTGTTACACGGTGCCTGTTCGATTCCTATGAATACAGTAGGAAATGTTACATTGGAAAAAACGAATAGTTTTTGTGCTGAACGCTCTTTTTCTATTGCACTTTCTTTTTTCTTACAACTACTTTAACATTAGATGTAATATTGTTAAAATAAATAAAGCAATATTTAGTTCACTGAAATAATTTCGTCGTAAACAGAGCGACGACGACCTGAATGCTGGCATATAACTGAATAAAAATCAATAATTAGCTCACTGAAATAATTGTTTTTGTTTTGTCATAAACAGAGCCACGACAAAAGGTATTAAATAGTATAGAGAACTTATTGCACTCTTTTTCCGCTCTCACATAGAAAGTCTGAGTAAAAGAGCATAAACGAGTCTTATTCTCTTTATAGAATATTTCAATATAAATGCACCTTTTCGACAATGTTATTACTTAAAACAATATAAACAGCATAAATATTTCAAAAGGCATCAATGTTTCACATTGAAATTATGAATGGATCAAGTTATGACAAAAAGAGAGTTATACGTTTTGAACCATTCAGCAGATGGTCGCCAGTGCTTTTAAGCCATACAATTCGTTCCATGAGTTCCCTATACTATTCAATACTCTTTGGCGACGACGACCTGCTTGTTTGTTCGCAACCACTACATCAATACCTTCATACTTATTTTCAGGCAGAGACTATTGTTGTACAACAACCACGTGTATGATGCTAACGCCGTGGGTTGTTTACATGTGTTCACTTTGGTAGATTGCCCACCCGTGCTTATAGATGTTAACACATCAAAAACTACAATTCTTGACAAGAATTTTTTTTCAGCTTTACCATGACTACAATTTTGCCAAATATTGTGAGTGAAAAGTTTGGAGTCCCTTGAAGTTATGATGAAAAAAGTGAGAAAAATTCTTTTTTTTTCAAAAAAAAAGTGCAGGAAAATCTGAGAATTGGTAAAAATCGATTTTTTTCAAAAATTTGATTCGATACAGACATGGCCATCGGTGGTGCAATGGGTAGTGGGCGCGCGCGCCTCTTGTACATGAGATCCTGCGTTCGATCCCTGCTCTGACCACCTAAAACATTTCTTTCGGCGGCGGTCACCTCGCACAGTGACGGCGACACTATCTAGTATTAAGCCATGAAAAAGCTTCTCAAAATACCGTTCGGAATCGGTGTAATAACTGTAGGTCCCAATCAGTGAGTGAAAAATTTAAAAGCGCACAGCTCACTGATTGTGAGAAGCTCTCCCCAATCCCTTCATGGGATGTAATGGCAAACGGTTTTTTTACAGACCTTTCGTGGGTACCGATCAACTTCGTAAACTTACCTCTAACCAATAAAATTTACTACAACATTGATACAAACATTTCATGCCAAAAACTATAACAGTGTTATTTAATTCCAGGAAGGATGCAGCGCGCTTCTAAATTTAGAGCAAAAATAATATTTTTTACATATTTCCGAACAAGCTGGGAAAACTTATTATGAATCCTTCCAGTGTCTGAGTACACATACAATTCTTTAATATAATGTAAAATGGCTTCTTTTGTTTTGTCTTCAAAACCGACTTTCACTATGAGGTCAGCAGTATTTCAAATTGTCTCTTAAAATATATAAATCACATTTTAGTTAGACTCATAAATTTATGATCGCCCTCTAACGTCCTAAATTTATATTATTTATGTGTCAGTTTAAGTGCTTAATACTACAACAAGTGGTGCTTAACACTACAACAAATGGTCGTGGAAAAATGTGCAAACGGGGCGAAAAATATGTGAAACTCCGAGGCAAGGACATTTCAATGCCGTGCTTTATCGTCAATCACTGTGTAGATGTGTTATAATAAAAGTGAAAAGCCTGAATGCGAAAAGAGGTATTAAACGTCTGTCAAAAGGAAGACTGACTTTTATTCGAAAACTCTCACCATTGTCGTTAACGGCAAGAGCCGAATTTGACTTGGCTCGCTGCTTTTGTGTAAAACAAGTTGTGTTAATGTGTTTCATAAACGTTATCCAGTTTATCCAGGTGGTTTTGTGGTATATATCGTATTATTTAGAAAAAAAATTTGTTTGACTAAAATTGTATCGTCAATGGTCATTATAATAGTTTTGTCATTTAGTGGAATGTATTCCTAATGTATCCGGTGATCAATCTAGAGGTATTTTTTTCAAAAGGGTTTTTTTCGCAAGATTACGCGTGAGTTGTGTTAAATTTTATATTTTTCTTCTTTTCAGTATTGTTTGCCGTTTCATCATGGAAATACTTATTCCGCAACGACGTCTCCAAATTGTGCAACTGTATTATGGAAATGATCGTTCGGAGGGAAACGTTTTTCGAGCCCTTAGAGGTTTTTGTGGCGACATAATCGGCCTACCGAACGCACTATTCGGTTTACCATCGCCAACATTAAAACCCAATTCTCACTATTGAATAATACTCGACCTAATAGACATGGGACTGTCCGTGGAGGTGGAAATTTTCTGATAGCCATTCACTTGGGAGTGGCCAGAAACGATTCCTTCATTGGGCAGTCCAAGCAGCTCACTACTTCCACGCAGTATGTCCTGGGCAATGGCTTTTCCGAAACCTCCGTTAGCTAGTTAGAGTGAGAAGGCGAAACAAATGAGCGGCAAATCAGGTTTAGTAGGTGACTGATGTCACTGAAACTCATCAAACAATCGGGCATATTCTTTTGTCCTTAGAAGGCGGATGCGCCAAACATACGGGCCAACGGCGGATAGAAACTAAAAGAAGAAAATCCAGGTTCAACATATCGCATCCTGGTCAGCGTCTGATCCATAATGGGCGGCTGCAATCAAATATCCTGGCAGTAGGTAAAATGCAAAAACCCGGTGGACTGGGTTTGCCTCCCGCCACCTTTCATAATAGCAGTGAAAATACAAAAACGAAACAGAAAACATAAACAACCCCTATTTGTTGACGACCCCCGCAAGCGTTATAAGGACCACGATTTACGGATATGCACTTGGAATGTAAGAACTCTATATAGATCCGGTGCAAGTATCCAACTGGCAGATGTCCTCGAAAGTTATAAGGCTGACATTACCGCTATCCAGGAAATGCGATGGACAGGACATGGCTGCACAAGAAAAAGAAACTGCGATATATACTACAGTTGCCATGAAAAAAAACATGAATTTGGTTGCGAATTTGTAGTTGGCAAAAGACTGCGACATCTAGTCTCTAGGTTCTATCCTGTGAGTGAACGTAGAGCCACCATCCACATAAAAGCGAAATATTTGTATATTTCCCTAATTTGTGTGCATGCCCCGACAGAAGAGAAAGATGATGATGTTAAAGACATATTCTTTGAGCTCCTAGAGGAAACGTATGACCGCTGCCCTGGCCATGACATTACGATTGTACTAGGAGATTTTAATGCCAAAGTAGGAAGGGAGAATGTGTTTAATCCAACTATTGGTAATTTCAGTCTACATGCTGACAGTTCCAACAACGGTATGAGACTAATTGACTTTGCCACGGCAAAAAACATGGTCATTTGTGGTACAAGATTCCAGCATAAAGACATCCACAAGGCTACTTGGGTATCCCCTGATCAAAGAACGAAGAACCAAATTGATCACGTTTTAATTGATGGAAGGCACTCATCCAGTATAATGGACGTACGAGTGATCAGAGGAGCTAACATCGATTCTCATCACTACCTGGTAGCAGCAAAGGTTCGCACAAGATTAAGTAGAGCGAAAATCGTACGAAACCAGACGCAGAGGAAGCTGGACATCGGAAAGCTGCAATTACCAGAGGTAGCCGCAGCCTACTCAAGGAAGGAAGCTCTCCCAACTTTTGGCTCAGAACCCACCCCTCCCGATGACGATCCTGATGCGCAGTGGAAACCCATTTCCGACTCTATATAAACTGCCGCAACAACCGTACTTGGTTTCGAAAAACCGCTTCGCAATAAGTCGTGGTACGATGAAGAGTGTCGCATTGCAAATGATGAAAAGAACGCTGCACGTGTGGTAATGCTTCAGGCAATTGCAACGCGAGCTGCGAGAGTGAGAAAATTGAGACATACAGAAGAAAGAACGAAGCCCAAAAATTCTATCAAAAAGTCAAAAACGAAACTAATGGACTTGGTTCCGGGGCCCCCCTTCTGTAAAGACAAGGACGGAAATCTCGTCGCAGATGTGCAGAGTATGTTGGAAATATGGAGAGATCATTTCTCCGCGCTACTAGTACCTGAGATATCCAATGACGATGGGACAATCGATCACAATATGGACAACGACGTCGATTACCCCCCACCAAACCAACACGAGGTCAGAACAGCTATTGCCCGGCTTAAGAACAACAAAGCCACAGGAGCCGATGGATTACCGGCGGAGCTGTTTAAGGCTGGCGGCGATGAGCTGATAAGGTGCATGCATCAGCTCATTAGCAAAATTTGGTTAGATAAATGCATGCCCGGCGATTGGAGTCTCATTGTACTATGTCCCATATTTAAAAAAGGTTACCCGAGTATCTGTGCCAAATACCGTGGAATAAGCGTTTTATCCATAGCATATAAGGTTCTATCAAGTATAATGTGCGAAAGACTAAAACCAATTATCGCTGACCTGATTGGACCATACCAGTGTGGCTTTAGACCTGGAAAATCGACAACTGGCCAGATTTTCACGCTACGCCAAATCCTGGAGAAGACACACGAAAAACAAATCGACACCTATCATCTATTTAACGATTATAAAGCGGCCTTCGATAGTCCGATACGGGAGAAACTCTATGAAGCAATGTCTGAGCTTGGTATTCCTGCAAAACTCATACGCCTTGCAGGATGACCTTGACGAGCACCAAATCCGCAGTGAAAGTTGGTAAGGATCTTACCGAACTTTTCAAAACTAAGCGAGGCCTCGGGCAAGGCGACACCCTATCGTGCGATCTCTTTAACATCTTAATGGAGATCATTATGAGAAAAGCTGCAGTCAATATGAATAAAACCATCAGCAGCAAAAGTCATATGCTTCCGCGTATGCTGATGATATAGATATCATTGGGCGCACAATTAGAGAAGTTACTGCGGTTTTTTCGAGCCAAAGTGGATCTGACGGTAAATGAGGACAAGACAAAATTAATGGTTTCAACGAACAGGACCTCCACGCGATTAGACCAAAGCGTGATCGGTGATAACCGTTATAACTTCGAGGTAGTGGACGAATTTATATAACTCGGATCTGCCGTAAACAAAAACAACAACGTCAGCCTTGAGATCAAGCGGAGAATTGTACTTGCGAATAGATGTTATTTTGGGTTAAGCAAGCACTTTAGAGATAAAGCCCTCTCTCTGGAAACAATAGTCCAACTGTACCAGACTCTCATTCAACCTGTCTTGCTTTATGGCGCAGAATCCTGGGTCCTATCGCATGCAGACGAAACATCTGTAGGAGTCTTCGAGAGAAAAATAGTCCGAATAATTTATGACCCTGTAGTGCACATCGGCGAGTATCGGCGACGTATGAATCATGAGCTGTATGAGCTTTATCCCGACTTTGACATAATTAAGCGGATCAAAATAACGCGATTGCGTTGGCTAGGCCATGTCAGTACAATGGATGAAGACGAACCAGCACGAAGGGTTTTCGAAACCGAACACAAGACTCCGCTGGAGGGATCAGGTTGACGAATCCCTGCGTACACTTGATATTGCCAACTGGTGAAATAAAGCAAAAGATCGAGCTGGTTGGCGAAATATGTTATCTTCGTTTTGTAAGGTCCCTGACCCTCCGGGGTTGTACGAGACCGGATAAGTAAGTAAGTAATAGACCACATCCAGCACGAAGTATTGAAAACACAGCGGCAGTAGCTGAGAGTGTACGTAAAAACCCCCAGGAATCGATTCGGCATCGTTGTCAACAACTTGGCTTGTCGTATTGAACAACTTGGAGCATTTTACGGAAGGATCTTGGTTTGAATGCGTACAAAATATAGCTCGTGGAGGAGTTGAAGCCTAACGATCTTCCTGCGCATCGCCGTTTCAGAGTTTGGGCTCATCAAAAGCTCGAAGAAGATCCGTCAACATTACGAGTGTCATTAGCGCCATACTGGTCGAAATGCTCGAACGAGACATCCAAAATTGGACCAATGACTGCAAAGATGACTTGCAACTATCCGCAGTAAAAGGCGACTACACTATGGTTCCCATACTCACTTATATTAATGTGCAAACATTAGCATTTTTACTTAAGAACATGCATGCTTTTACGAGGAAACATAAGCGTGTTTCAACCCAAACACCCATATACTTACATGGAAACATTTGAGTGTTTCCTCCCAAACATAATAACATTTAGAAGCAAAGTATTTTTGATTTCAATAAATACACGCTGAATATCTGTATTTGCTTGTTATTTGGATGCAAATTTAATATGTTTGTAGCTTGTTGCAAACATATAGTATACTTGTGTCCAAATACATTGTGTTTGCTATTCACCGTAACACGTTGGAGACACAATGATTAAAATGTTATAATATATGTGTTTGTGATCCAAACATAGCCTTATTTGTAGATAGCGTGTCATTAGGCCGGGCCGAAAAAATGGTTGAAGCTACTGGATTTTGGCTATCAAAAAAATCGTTCTATGGGTCAAATAGAATACACACACAAAATTTCGGGAAAAACAATTAACACCTTAATGTCCCGCAATGGACTTGATATAAAAACGAGATACAATTTTACATTTTGGAAAATTTTAAATTCTGTTTTCAAAATTGTCAAGATAGTGATCCCTTTGAATTATGAGATATATATACAGTTTACTTTAAATTTCGAAGGAAAAAGCGTAGTTTCCTGCTGTTTTTGCTCTATAAAACTACAGCTTCACAATTTTGACAACTTAGAACAAATCGATTATACAGAAGAGGTAATTCTCGATATATCGCAAAAAATTCTCGATATATCTTCAAAAAGTGTTACAGCGTTTCTGCAGTTGGGTCGGGAATCCGACGGTAATCTGGTATTAAAACCAGATTTTTTCCCTAGCTGTGTTAAGTGATCACTAAGGCCGAATACACCCCGAATGAATCGAAATTTTTTTTGATTCATGAGGTTAGACCATATTTTGAAATTTTTTGTTTGCTTGACCTATTTTCGTGTGTGCTGGCTCTTAAAAAATATTTAGCGGGTTCTTTATTTCCCCCTAAACAATATTTTTGATGACATTGTTTAGAGAGCCGCTTAAAATCGGTTAATATCCCTTAGCTCCCCATACAAAGTTGTCGACAACTTAGTTTGAAAGGTAATAAAAAAACAGACCTATTGTATTGTTGATGCATGAATCGCAACACAACGTTTTTACTGATCCGGTTTTGTGTTTAGCCTAAAGTAGCTCAACACAATAGCTGGTGGAATGACTCAAATTATTACCACTAATAGACATTCCATAACAAACTATAACTTCCATGTCTAAGAAAACTCCAAATTTGCATACACAAAATATTCAAACCTAAATGGAAAACATTATCACATAAATTGCGAGCAAGCGAAAAACTGTAAAAGTATCATTCCACAAATTTGTCACATGTTGACAAAATGACTTGGCTGCTTTCTTCTAATGTGCAGAATATGTAAAAACTGTTAGAAAAACAAATCATTTCAAGTGACATATGACCCACTCGGGGGCCAATTGATTTTAATCCACAAAATATAAAGTGGAGAAAATTAATAAAGAAATTTGGATGGTTGGACGTGTATCTTCATATACAACTAGTGCGAAGCCCAAAAATATATTATTCTGACTCCTTCACTTTGGTGATTACACAGGGCAAGACATAAAATACAAACTCCTTCTAGTGTAAAGTTTCTCGAAGTACTTTTCGAAACAACTTTTTTTTAAAATAAAATGAAAACCATTTGAGATATTTCCAAAACTTTATGACCGACTTGAAATACAATCAAACCATTTATGAATGGAACTCGACATCGTTCATATGGCCACCGCGGGCACGACGGCCGCGGTCGATTCGTTGGACCCAATTTTTTCGATGAGCCGATCACACATTTCGGCCGCACATTTTCGCGTTCAATGTTGGCTCTGAGTTCTTCCAACGTCGTCGGCTTGTTGGCATAGACCAATGATTTGATGTAGCCCCAAAGAAAAAAGTCTAGCGGCGTTAAATCACGCGAACGAGGCGGCCAATGGACTGGTCCATTTCTTGAGATAACACGCTCACCAAACTTACTCTTCAATAAATCGATTGTAACGTATGCTGTGTGGCTTGTGGCACCATCCTGTTGAAACCACATGTCGTACAAGTCCCTGTTTTCCAATTCGGGCCAAAAATAATGGTAATCATGGCGCGATAACGACCGCCATTCACAGTAACGTGACGATGGTCATTGTCGACGAAAAAATATGGCCGAATGACGCCGCGGCGCCGCCGGCATGCAAACAGCACCAAACAGATATTTTTTGTGGATGTAGTGGTGATTCGTGAAGCACATGTGGATTTTCACCAAACCAATAAGGCATATTTTGCTTATTGACGAACCCATTGAGCCAAAAATTTCACCAAACCAATAAGGCATATTTTGCTTATTGACGAACCCATTGAGCCAAAAATAAGTTTCGTCACTGAAGATGATTTTGCGATGAAATTCATCATCTTGGCGCATCTTCTCCAGAGCCCAATCGGAAAACGTAAGTCGCGTCAAATGGTCCATCGGCTTCAATTCTTAAGTCAGCTTGATCTTGTATGGGTGTAAATCAAGATCTTTACGCAAAATTCGCCATAAAGTGGTCTTGGCGATGCCCAGTTCTTGAGAACGCCGCGGAATCGACTGACTTGGATCGTTTGCTACGGACGCGTGAATGGCAGCGATATTTTCGTCACTTCGACCAATCTGTTGTCTCATTGTTGTCTCACACAATGAATATGTAGACTCAAAGTTTTGCACTTGTTATTGTTATTGCTTGTCTACTAGGGCGAGAATAACGACCGAAAATTGGAGTTAACGCTCTTAAAGTTGCAGTCACCGACTCCGACTTTGCATACGTTGCATACGACCGACTTTGCATACGTTGTTCGATCGTGCACTTTACCTAAAAAAAAGGAAAGTAACAGTTAGATGATCAGTGAAATAGTGCGTTCACACATTAAATTCAATGTTGTCAAGTACCTATTGGAAAACCCATTATAAGTATATTTTGGCTAAAACTTAATTTTTCCGAAGAACATGCAATATTTCTCACAGCTGTATCTCGGGAACATATTGGAATTTTGATTTCCTGCCTTCAGCACAACTGTAGCTACAGACTAGAAGAAAACACCTTAATAGCGTTCTTCAATAGGTGCACATGTTTTATGAAATCATTCACCATGTTCATCGGGCTCGGTTTCCAACTGAAGCTCAAAATAATCCATATGAGAATTCAAAAAATTAGTTGCGAGAATTCAACAAATGGAGCAAAAACGACCCATATATTGCAGCGGTAGAGGGATAAAGTATTAGACAAAAATGTTTCTCGTGAATTTTTACATAAAATTGCTGAACATATACTATACCTAAAATGTAAGGATAACATGGTTTCCTATGCCGATTCATCATAAGATTGTGCAAAAGGGGGAAATTTCATTTGCTGACAAACGGCGCCGAATTGATAAATGTGGGTCTCCTTCAATTCAGTTTGTTCGGCGCGCACTGTTTGGCATCTTACGTGATGCACATTATCGTTAAGAGTAAACGTTGCGCGAAATTCGAATTAGCCGTTCCCATGGACGATTATCACTACCATAAAATGGACGAAGAGCACGATAAGTTTGACGAACAGAATCATTATTTTTGGAACGAAATTCCTTATCGCACTTTGCGGGATGGGGTCTAAATGAAAAAATTTTAAACAACTTTTTTTTAACTTCTTTATTACAACCCATTATTACCAACTATTTTGGGTACTTTTGGTTTGGTTTGGTTTAAAGGGAAGTTTTCTAAGTGTAGCCTGTTTATGTAGTTTTGAACCCAATAAAAAGTACATTTAGAAAAGCCAAAGTGCAAGACTGACAAATCCATGAAGTACAACCCTGAGCATGGAATACATTTGTCAGCACACTTACTCTTACACTCGTACTTTTGGTTTGGTTTGTGTCTAGACTAACATATGGGGGGGGATATTTCTTGTTTAATGGGAAATTTTCTAGGTGGAGCCTGCTTATTACATATTGTAGTTTTGAACCGAATAAAAAGTAAATTTAGAAAAGCCAAAGTGAAAGAAGTTTAAAAAAATAAAATTTTCTTAAAGAAGTGCGTTTTCTTAAAAATAGTAAATTTTGTTAACAAAAATACATATTTATATTTTTAAATAGAGTACCTTTACTTAACAAAATACCTTATCTTAAAGTAGTACCTTTTCTTAAAAAAGTAAATTGTCTTACAAAAAGTACCTTTTCTTAAAAAAAATTAATTTTTTAAAAAAGTACCTTTTCTTAAAAAAGTACATTAACTTACAACATATAACTTTTCTTGAGATAAGTACCTACTCTTAAAATTGTACCTGTTCTTTCGTAAAAAAAAATCTTTTCTTCAAAAAAAAATACCTTCTCTTACAAAAAATACCTTTTCTTACAAAAATTCCTTTTCTAAAAAGTACCCTTTCTTAAAAATAAAATAAAACCTTTTCTTTTCTTTTCTTGAGATAAGTAGCCTTTCTGAAAATAAGTAAATTTTTTTTAAAAAAAATACCCTTTTCCTAAAACGGGTACCACTTCTTTAAAAAGAACCTGTTCTTAAAAAAAAAGTACTCCTTTGTAAAAAAAATTCATACTCTTAGGCATTTTCTTACCAAAAAAAATAGCTTGTAATAAAAGAAGCACCTCTCTTTAAAAACTGACCTTTTCGGAAAAATATAATACATATTCTTACAAAAGGGACCTAAAAATATACATATGTACATGTTTTAAAAAAATACATTCAATAAATAAAAAATTTCTTAAAAAAAGTTTATCATTTTACAAAAAGTATATTTTCTTAAAGATCCATTTAAATTACAGTATTTTTCAACAGGCGCCTTAGGCGTGTTGGAACTAACTAGTACATAATATATAGCAAAAGGAACTTCGTTCCAACCGGGTGTCTCCTGGCACCTCATGTAATTTTTAGTTAATGTATGAGAAATTCATACTACAAGGTGGCGCAAAAGTAAACTTCCGATGTTTTTTGGCTGTAATTTAAAAAAAAAAATGGAAAACTTTGATTCTTCTTGTGAATTATTTTTATTTGGTCTTTTAATTTTTTTTACATCAAGTCGAGAATATGATGTCATGTAAATGGCCGCCGCAACAGTTGATTGTCATTTGAGCCCTTTTTATGGCATTTTCCATCACTTTCGCCAAAACTTCCGGCGATACGTCCTCACATTCTTGGCGGATATTGTCTTTAAGAGCTGCAAGAGTCTGAGGCTTGTTGACATAAACCCGCGACTTCAAAAAGCCCCACAAAAAGAAGTCTGCAGCGGTCAAATCAGACGATCTTGCTGGCCAGTGCAAATCGCCAAAAACGGGAGATTAGGCGCCCGGGAAATGCATCCTTCAGCATATCGGTTGTGGCACGTGCAGTGTGTGCCGTTGCACCGTCCTGTTGGAACCACATGTTTTCGAATCCCAATTCATCAAGTTTCGGCAAAAATAACTCGCTGATCATTGCTCTGTAGCGTGGCACGTCGTCTGGTCGATGTCGACGGCGCTTCCATGACATCCTCGGCTACAGCAGCAATATTCTCTGCAGACCGGCTACTCCGGGGTCTGCCACGCCTGGCAGCATCTCGTGTTGTGCCAGTCTCTTCGAGGCGAGCGGCTAAACGTCGCAGTGTTTCACCAGGAAATCTGCGACGAAATTCACGTTGTGCCAAAGTCACCGACCGATTATTGGTCAAATAAATAGTCAGCAATATTCCGCGTTCTGGAGCAGTGTAGCGTAACATTGTTTATCAACTTGTATTTCGCAAGTGTTTACTACACAAATGTCAAAACAGAACTGACATTAGGGGCCAATCGCAAAATTTTTAGCATTTTCTGATAGGAGGATTACTTTTGCGCCACCTTGTACAAGCTTACAAGGTCAGGAACATTATTTTATTTGAAAAATGGTTGGTTTTTTGTTGGATATAATCGACAATTCCGTAAAGAACTCTTACTGGCATATATTTTAAGGAGAATTTTTCTCTCGAATTCTCCCAGGTGTTTTCTATCCGCTTGCGATATGACCCAAGTGTCGGAGCTTGACATATGGCACTTGACATATGACATATGACAGGTAAAATGAGAGTCTGATATAGCTGGATTTTTGCCCGTCGAGAGAGGGCTTTGTTCCTAAACTGCTTGCTGAGCCCAAAATAGCATCTATTGGCAAGTACAATTCTCCTATTTGTCTCCAGGCTGACGTTGTTGGTTTGTTTGTTTATTTTTTTACTCCGCTACAAATAAGTCCAGCTGGAGATGGAATAATTTTTTCAAAATTCATCTTAAACTAAAATTTACAAATAAAAATATCTTATAAATACAATGTATAAATACAATAAATATCTTATAAATAATATAAAATACAAAGAAGAAAAAAAATAAAAAATTTAAATAAAATTTTAAACATTGAGCAGGAAAAAATGTATAGATTAGCATAAAAAAAAATAATAAATTAAAAAATAACAAAATTTATTTAATAAAAATTTAAAATAAGGAAACACGAAACAGCAAATACATATGAATAGGGAAATTAAAAACAAAACAAAATTAATATAATAAAAACTTAATATAAGGAAACAGCGAAATCAGGAAGCAGGAACCGGGAACAAGATGAAGGAGAAAAATTCGAAATCAGGAACAAAAACACAAAGACAAGCGGGAAAAAAAACAGGAACCAGCATTCGAGATACATTGATTAACAGCAAATACGTCATATGGGATATGATGTTGAGTTGGCGGTATAAATAATAGTTAGAACACCAGAGTTACGAAGCAGGAAAGCAACACCAATAAAATCTGGAATAAATGTGAAGACAGGCAGCAGGAAATCAGGAACCAGGAGCATAAGTTAAGACATCAGAGTTATGGATCAGGACAAATAACACCAATACAACCAGGAACAATACCAAATAGACGAAATAAAAAGACGCCATGATATCGAGTTGACATTATACAGGAAACCAGCAAACAACGAAATCAATAAACAACAGCAAATAATTTAACGGGACAGGATCGGTAGAAATACGGGAAACAGGAATAAGCAACAGCAATAATTAGACGCGACATCATCAGTCCAGGAACCAGGAACATACATTAAAACACCAGAGTTACGAAGCAGGAAAAATATCAGGAAACCAGGAACAATACCAAATAAATGTAATTAGAAGACGCTGTGCTATCAACTCAACAGGGAAACAGGAATAAGGAGCAACAAAAATTGGACACGACATCATCAGTAGAAATTCTCAGCAACCAGGAACATATATATATATCAGCATATAGAACTCAAGAATCGTCGGAGAAATGATTCTTGCAGGCAACAGAATTGAGGTAATAAAATGCAACGACTTCAATCCTAACGGCATTACAAGCGTTACATTGACTTAACGATTCGAATGATATGAACTGGCAACCATAGCATGCGTAAATTCGTAAATAATATACTTGTTCACCCTGGCTAATGGTTCGGAAAACGGTAGATAAATATAAAGATCATTATAAAGAAGAAATAGAGTGCGGACCGGGTTATAGTAATCGTAATTAGATCTTGAGACAGACAATTTTAAAGGACGAAAATTTCTAGTAACGCGAGATGGTATATTAAAACGAATTTTACTGAGAAAAAATTTTGAATCAACTTGACCGTTTATCAATTTTATAATAAACATAGATCTTAATATATATCTCCTTCGTTCAAGTGTAGGAAGGTCAATAAGTTTTAACGGTTTGCATAAGGTGGTAAATTTTCCGATTGATTCCAGCCTAAACCACGCAAAGCAAATAAGAGAAATTTTTTCTGGATTGACTCAATTCTATCTATATACACGGGCTCCAAACTACGCATGAATACTCTCAAAGCAGGGCCTAACTAGACCAACAAAGAGACTTTTCGCTATATATGGGTCAGCAAACTCCTTAGACCACCTTTTGATGAATCCCAAAATAGATAAGGCTTTATTAATAATACTATCAATGTGGAGATGAAATCTAAGTCTCTGATCTAATACTACACCCAAGTCCATGAATGAAAGAGTTTACTCCTTCCAAAATGTAAGATCCAACAGTTTACTCACAAGGCATTATAGATGTTCGAGACAGTTTTTTAATTTTTTTCAAGTTCAAGGACATACCATTAATAGTACACCATTTGACCAAGCTAGAAATGTCAGACTGTAATCGATTGGTGTCATCCAAGTTTTTAAATGACAAGAACAGTTTAAGGTCATCAGCGTACATTAAAATCTTCGAGAACGAAGTAGCTGAAGGTAAATCATTTAAATATAAAACAAACAGAAGGGGTCCTAAATGACTTCCCTGGAGAACGCCAGATGTAACAAATATGTTTTTAGACAAACAACTTCTAAACATAACTCGCTGTGTACGATATGTAAGATACGAGGATATCCACTTCAATAGACCTGGTGGAAATCCTAACTTATCTAATTTAAATATGAGGAGATCATGAACAACAGTGTCAAACGCTTTACTAAAGTCAGTATAAATGACATCAGTCTGACAACGATTGGAAAAAGCCTTAAAAACATAGGACGTTAATTCCAATAAATTTGTACTAGTCGATCTATTCTTAATAAAACCATGTTGGTAGGGTGAAATGACAGCGCAAACCGACCGAATAATCTTCTGAGTTACTAAATATTCAAACAACTTTGGAATAACATTTAATTTAGCTATTCCCCTGTAATTATCAACACATCGTCTATTACCGTTCTTATATAACGGAATGATATAGCTCCTCTTCCATAAAGATGGGAAATAACCTAAACGAAGGGACTTATTGAAAATATTCATGAGAGGAATGCATAATTCATCAGCATATCCTTCATCACGGCGGATCCAAGGTAGGTAAATTCATTTACCACTTCAAAATTAAATCGTTTGTCAACGTTCAAGTGCGGACTAAGTCGAGAGGTTTTTCTAGTCATTGACACCATCAATTTTGTCGTGCCCTCATTAACAGCAAGACCCTCCTTCGCTGATTCTTTTCCGATTCTTAAAAATACTGCAGTAACCTCTCGCAAATTTCGCCCAATGATGTCCATGTCGTCAGCATACGCCAACATATTACTTTTCGTCTGAATGTTCTTGTTCATATTTACTGCAGCTCTTCTCATTATTATACCATATCTCCACCGAACTCCTTATGGTGTCAGTCGCAACGCCTATAGGGTCGGTCAAAAGAGGTACTTTCCTGTATTACATTGAACGAGCTAAGGCCAGATGGGATAGAACGGAAACGTGCCGCACATCCAGAAACACATGGCCAGAATATAATATTCGACGGACTAACTCCCTGATTAGCCAAAATCGGGGGAAGATGTCAAGGCTAATTGCTGTGCTGACTGGGCACTGGCCAATCGGTAATCACGCAACACGGCTAAATCTTCCATACAATGACCACTGCCGTGCCTGCGAAGACGCAGAGGAGGAGAAGACGATGGAACATCTTCTCTGCAGTTGTCCGGCTCTAATAAATACACGCCTAAAGACTATAGGTCGTCCCTTCCTACACAACCTCACTGAGGTACACGAGATAGATCTAACAGGTTGGATATAGACATTGTACAATAGACTGTCCGGAGAGATGTGGTATGAAAAACGGTGACCCAAAACACTAATTGATGCTAAATAGCATCTTTAGCAACCATGTAAACCAAACCAACCAACCATCTTTCTTAAGATGTTGAAGAGATTGCACGAAAGTATGTCGCCTTGTCTCAATCCTCGCTTGGTACAGAATGGTTCGGTGAAGTTTTTCCCCACCTTCACTGCTGATTCGGTGTTGATCAGCGTCATTCTATAGAGGCGGATCAGTTTTGCCGGAATCCCAAGTTCAGACATAGCTTCGTACAGTTTTGCCCGTATGGGGCTATCGAAAGCAACTTTGTAATCGACAAAATGATGGTACATATCGATTTGCTTTTCCTGGGTCTTTACCAGAACTTGACGTAGCGTGAATATTTGGTCAGTCATGGATTTGCCTGATCTATAACCACAGTGATAAAGTCCAATCAGATTTTCAACAATTGTTTTTAGTCTTTCACATAATACGCTCGACAAAACCTTATACGCGATGAATAAAAGACTGATACCGCAGTAGTTGGAACATACACATGGATTACCCTTTTTGAATACAGGACATAATACACTGAGACTGCAATCGTCAGGCATAGATTCCCCCAACCATATACTGCATATAAGTTGAGGCATGTGGGCTACCAGTCCTCCGCCACCGGCCTTGAAAAGATCGGCGGATAGCCCATCCACTCCAGCGGCTTTATTATTCTTAAGCCGGGATTTTGCCGTTCTAATCTCGTTTTGGCTGGGGGGGTACAATCTTCACTATCTTCCAGAATCATTACCTCCTGATCTTCTGTGGAAGAATTTGAGCGGAGTAGTGTGGAAAAGTGGTCTCGATATTCTAAGCACACACTGCTTATCGGTCACCATATTCCCATTCTCATTATTCGGCCCGTTATTCGATCGTCTTACCCTCTGGAAAAATTTTCTGTGTTCGTTATTCATCCTGCATATTTCGGTCTTTTCACTCTCTCTCTGCTCCCACTGCCATTTTTCCCTCCTAAATAGTTGGTTTTCCTCCCTTCTTAGCTTCTTGTACCGCTTACTCGCAGCACGCGTTGTAATTGACAGTTTCGTTGCCATACGTGCAGAGTCTTTTTCATCAGTTGCAATGCGACATTCTTCGTCGTACCATGGCTTATCCTTCTGCGGTTTTCGACAGCCAAGTTCAGTTCTTGCAGCGGTTTCCAAAGAATGGAAGATGTGCTTCCACTGCGCTTCTGTTTCTTCAGGAGGGGTAGTATTCTCCTCTAGCAGGAGAGTGAGCTTTCGTTAATAGGACTTTAATATCTCCGGTATTTGCAGATTAGATCGGTAGATCATCAATCGTACATATACTAACTCAATTATTCAATTTACATTTTATTTTGATAGAATACCATACCATTATTTTGATAGAATATGTCAACAATTTGCAAGCGTTGCTCTCCTGTAAGTCTATCCATGATGAAACAGCAAAGCAAACTAAACAAAAACCAACTATCAGCTGTTAAAACGGTTGTGAATTAAAGCAGTGTTGCCAACTCAAATTTGTGAACCTCTCAAAAAAAACCAATGAGTGTTCGAACTTACGTCCGATGTGTTAACACCTTTTTGTTGCACGGTACCTGTTCGATTTCTATGAACACATTCGTTAATGTTACATTGGAAAATAAAAAACAGCGTTCAATCATATGATGACGTTACATTTAAATAATATTAATACTTAAAATTATTTAAAGACTAGTACAAGCACAAGTGTCATTATTTTCTTTCTTAATACTTTTTGTTTTATACCCACAAAAAACAAAGAGAATGCAAAACAACAGACACATGTACATACATACATTGTTATGTTCCTACATACGCTACACAAAGTCACACAATTTTCGTTGCTCTCTTGCTATCTCATTTTTATATACGTATAACCACGTCATTATTCTCTTTACTCTCACCAGCACAAGCCAACTATTCGCTGCCGCTACATCAGTGTATGTTTTTTTCGCAGTCGGACAAATCTGTGTTCTATATAGGGGTGGGTCACTCTTATCATTTAGGGGTATGAAAAATAGATGTTGGCCGATTCTGAGACCTACCCGATATGCACACAAAATTTCATACAAATCGGTCCAGCCGTTTCGAAGGAGTTTAATGCCAAACAATCTGTGTGATCGCAGTCGGACAAACTGTGTTTGGATGTCTTCACTTTGTGAGTTAAGTCCCTACCCGCGCCTATAGATGTTAACACATCCAAAAGTCTCGTGCAGTCCGGTCAGGTGACCTTGGGGGCTATCGGAAAGTGAGTTTCTGAATATTAATGGGTTGGGTTATTTTCATTTGAGGTCCGATAAAACCGGTATGGCTATGTGTTCAGTTGCTCCATCTTACTGGAACCAAATGCTGTTGAAACGGATACGTGATCGGCGCAGTTCTTGGAAAAGACTCCTTCAACATCTTTCAATAACAGTCCCCATTGACAGCCAGTGTTACACCGATTTCTGCAAAGAAATATGGCCGCCCAACGCTCTTTCATGAAACTGCGCACCACACAATGGCTCCATCTGGGTGCATTTCTGTTTCATTGAGTATTTCTGGATTAGATTCTGCCCATATACGGCAATTTTGCGTGTTTATATTGCCGTTGATATCAAAATGGGCCTCATCAGATATAACCAAGAAATTTATCAAGTTGTTTTCTCCTGCCATTTCAATCATATTTATTGCAAAATGTATATATAGGGGTGGGTCACCCTTATTATTTAGAGGTATGAAAAATAGATATTGGCCGATTTTGAGACCTACCCGATATGCATACAAAATTTCATACAAATCGGTCCCACCGTTTCGGAGGAGTTTAACCCCAAACAATCTGTGATCGCAGTCGGACAGACTCAGTCGGACAAACTGTGTTTGGATGTGTTCACTTTGTGAGTTATGTCCTTACCCGCGTCTATAGATGTTAACACATCAAAAAAACAGTCTTTACAATGTTAGTTTTCAGCGACTGAAGCGAACCACAGACCTGTCATTCATGAGCATGAGTTTGGTCGATAACTTTTTATCTGACTGATGAAGTTGAAAAATATTACCGACAAATTTTGTGAATATGATAGTGATGTGAACAACTTCGATTACATTCTTATTTGGTATCAAGAAGGAGTGTAAACCAACAATAAATATCAACTATAGCTGATATTCATGCTCATGAATGGCAAATCTGTGGTTCGCTTTACATGCTCATAAGAGTGCCAGTAGGTAATCGATACCAGATATAGTGTAACTTCTTTAACCCTGCTGTTAGATTAGGACCATTTGGTCCAAATTTTTTCTGTTTTCCCTTGTAACTTTGGAACGGTGATATATACTGACTAAATTTTTCTGCTAATGGGGTCTTTTAATAAAACAATGTTATGTGCGAAAATTAAATTTTCTAACTTTATTCAGGACTGAGAAAAATACAAAATGACGAATCTTAGATTAGAGGACCATTTGGTCAATAGTACATTTTTTCATTACCAAGCGAATGTAAATTCATGTCAAATATTTAGAAGATGTTTTTGATATGTTAGCGGATGTTTTTGATATGTCAAATACTTGCTTTATAAATTTTTGAACCAAAATAGTTACAAAGAATAAGATAAAATTATTATTTTGGATGAAAATTGCAGTATGGACCAAATGGTCCCTCAATCTAAGATTCGTAAGTTTTTTCTAATCTAACAGCAGGGTTAAATTGTGTGAAAATATTTACCAAATTTTTTTACGAAATTCACTGCTTCAGAAGAAAGAAATATTTCGGAGTACATAAAATAATGTAAAGTTCTTCCAAATTAACATTATTATAGCATTGTAGGAAGTGGTTAAAAACATTGTGGAAGTGATGCAAATACGATTCCTCTAGATTTCTTTGCTATTTCGCACCAGCTGTACAACTGATGCCGCAACATTAACATTTTTAAAAAATGTGTAACCAGTGTCAGTGCTTCAAATATCATCATTCCCCATCTAATAATGTTGGTTAAATGAATGTTATCAGTGTGACCCAGTTTTTACTATTATCCTTCGCATTACGAATAACTCAACCAACTTTTACCTTCCACTACATCTATCTTCATACCAACTCCACCCTTTCTGAACAGCCCATCAACTTCTCTAAAGTGTCCGATAAACTGAGATTGCATTTATGCGGCAGAGACTTTTTTTGCGCAGGGTTTGTAAATCTTCAACTTTGTTGTTATTACCATGGAGTACACGGGGTTTCCGGGGTTGTTGCCTCATGTCTTGGCTTTTGTTGATACTCATATTAAATGATTGCTCGTAGCTTTTAGCAAACACGGAACTTTGGAAAAGTTTATTCGATTTCAAAGGATTGGGTGCAAGTATCTATTTCATTCATCACTAGTTGGAGCAGAAAGTTTATCCAGTTAATTTCCGCTTCCGGTTTGTGTTCTATTATAACTTTAGCATTAAATGGATATTTCTTGGCAGAAATTTGCAATGATGTGTCAGAAAGACTATTAAAATTAGAAAATAGATATTGTGTATTAAATTCAACGCTGAGAAATTATTAGACTATTATTGCAACGAAAGCTGGGCCGAATATATTAGTACCCTACATTAAGGGACATTCTATTTTGGTTGTCCAATGGGTTACTGTTAAGAAACGTTAGCCAATACCACGATAGGTTACTTGAAGGATTTTGCAGACAAGGGACTTCCTTGCCGGTTCCATAGAAATTGGAAAGTGTTGGCTTGCCCTTATGACGGTGCAGGACAGTTAAACCAGGGGCACAAATTGTTTACACTCAATACAAAATAGGCAGATATTGGATAGCAGGAGATCAATGAAGCTTCCGTCGCTAGCCAGGCTCAAAGTGGCAATGCTTGTTTCTGTTTCGAAGGGACACCATTTTCTTCATGCTCCAACCCAATTCTTTCAGTCTCTCGGGCCATACATGGTACCAACATCAGGGTGTGCCACTTGAATTGATCTGCTGGGCGATAACGCTATACATCGCGTGTAAAAACTTCAGGTCTAACCCTAGAGGTTTGAAGGATACAAGACTTGCGATTATTCCGAATAGGGGAAAAGCCTTTCAAACTGATCTTAAAGACTTAAGGCCTATAACCCTCTCATCGTTCCCACTGAAGACTTCGGTACGGCTGATAGACATACACTTACGGGCGAGTATTCATTAGACATCTGCTCAAGACGTCTTGAATCGTCATTCGAGACATTTGCCTTTTTTGAAGACTTGTACTGTAGCGAAGTTGCGGCAATCAAATACTTTAGTGTTCTGAAAAAATATTCGTGTATGTATGTAGCTGTAAAGCACAAAAGACAATTCAACTAGTTCTACTTCATTTTACATCTTATTGTGGTTTTGTGTATACACAGCCATACACGAATGCTTTGTCGTCAGTACCCCGAAGTACTTGGTTGTCGCAACTTCTCCACTGTACTTGTCTTGAAAAAAGCAAATGTCTTGAATGGTCGTTCAAGACGTTGTGTGTAGATGTCTCGTATTTATATATGAAAGATTGTTAGCTGTACACAGCATGTGGCAGATCTACGGAGACAAGACTGCATGAAATGTTAAGAAACATAGATACATCGTTGGCTGGTATGGAGTAAACGTTAGAATTTGCGCTAATGGCCCTTAAGATGAAAATGGATCACATGGGGCTTGTAAACCAAATGCTTACCAGGAGACGTGTAACAGCTGACTTGGCCACGTCGACCTCTACGAGGTATATTACCAGGTATGTTTTATGGAACTTTACGCTGAATGGAATACTGGTCAGTCTCGGAAATGCAGGTGCGAAAATTGTTGCTTATAAGGACGGCGTGGCAACTGCTATAAGAAGCCAATATCCCTGAACCCTAGGGAACATTCTCTAAGCCAGCTTACGGACTTCAGATGGGCGAATGAAAATGAGCTAGGTGTAAACCCGGCCAAGACCGAGCTGGTCCTTTTTACCGGAAGGTATAAAATATCTATCGAGTAACCTATCACTTTCGTTGGTTCTGAAATGAAGCATGCAGAGTGTGCTAAATACCTGGGTGTTACTTCGGACATCAAGCTTAATTTCATACCCAACATTGTGGAAATGATGAAAAATGCGACGATATATCTATACACTATACACCTGTAAATATGTTGTAAATATGAACTTTCTCCGAGAATTGTCTGCTGCATCCATACAGCAGAAATGCGGCCGATAATATTCTATGGCGTTATCATGTGGTGGCAGGTGTTTGAGAACCCCACCTGTTGTGGACTACTGATTAGTGTTCAGAGAATGGCGACGATGTGCATCATGGGAGCTCTGTGCACCACTCCCACTGATGTACAGAATGTAATGTTATACTTGTTTCCGCCGACATTCTAGACGCTGACAAATGTGTCCTTTTTTATTGTTTGGCTGAAAATAAAATGTGTTTGTAGCTTGTCGCAAATATAGTATACTTGTGTCGAAACACCTTATGGTTGCTGCTTAATATCATATATTTGAGGCGCAATGATTAATAGGTTATAATATATATTTTTGTGACCCAAATGTAACTTTGTTTGTTGAAAACTGCTGAAAGCAAACACGTGACAGACAACAAAGAAATCAAAAATGCAGCCGATCTTCGATACATGAAAACAATGACTGTAAAACTGTACATGATTCCTGCATGTATGCAGTTATATTGCTTCCATGTCTGCAATCAGACTAATGCCGATGTCGATCATGAAACAGTGCTGGAAGGTACTCCCAACATTCCTGCACTTGTCAACTACTCGAAAATGGGTGCACTACTCTTTCGGAAATAAAACATACTCGTACCAGAATGTGATTCCTGGAACAAAGGAGTTCCAGGTAAAGGGCGATATGTGAATTTCTACACGAACGGTTCGAAAATTAATGATCAGGTAAGCTACGGGGTCTATGCTATGGAGCCAGCGTTGTTCCTTTCCCATAAATTACCTGATCATTGTAGCGGATATCAGGCTGAAATTTTAGCTATTAGAGAATTTATCGACTGGTTGAGGGATAATAGTCCAGCAGTCTTTGGAGTCAATGTCTTCGCAGACACAGAGGTGGTCATCAAGTCCCTGGAATAGGCATTCCTGTCTTGAACATTTCCCCAGGACTAACGTGGGCTTCTTCCAGCAGTCCAGCAGTACGATATTCACCTTATGTGCTACATCAGTTCGGATGAGTTGGCCAGACTTGGAACTACCGTATAGGTTCCACAGGAATTCGGCCGTGTTCGCAATGCCGCCAGCGACGTGTAAGCGCATCCTGCAAGATCGCTCCTATATGATGATAAGTTCGTACAACGTAACCTAAACCACTGTCCGGCGGCACAGGTCCTGTTTTCGCCGACAATCTGCGAGACTGGTGGTTATGTCGCCATCATATGTGATGATTATAGGAACCTGGATAGCAGCATGTGGGTAACAGATAAAACGAAGAAGATGGCGATATGGCCATGTGGAAATCGTGCAATAGTACGTGTGGCTGAAAACTCGGAAGATGGCTTGTCAGAGATAAATACGTATACAGCTGTTGCGGTACACCTTGCGCATCTCTGGGAGAATTCGAGCGCATGTTGGACAAAATAATCACAGGTACTGCAGAACACAATCCGAACGTCATAGCGGGTGACTTTAATGATTGGCCTGTCAACTGGGGACGTAGAAGAACGAACGACAGGGCCAAGCTCTTTTGAAAGACATTTCAAACTGTGACTTAGGGCTGGCGAATAAAGGAGATACGCTTACCTTCGTGGAGCAAGCTAGAGGGTATGAAATTGATCTTACGTTCATAAGCAGTACCCTGATGAGCCAAATCGATAATGGCTGGAGGGTTAGTGAACATTACACCCACAGCGACTACCAGGCGATCTACTATTGGATCTATAAGGAGAAGAATGGCCTTAATACACCGAAAAGAATTGACACCAAATTCACTGGTTAGACGTCAAAACAAATGGACGAGGGGTATTTTCTTGAAGCATTTAAAACACTAGCCCTAAGTGACACAGCGGAGGACATGGTGGCACAGATGACTTCAGGATTGAGGATAGCGTGAGATGCCTCAATTCCGAGTGAAAGGCTTGTACAATCCAAACCACCAAAGTACTGGTGGATTGTCGAGGTAAATACTCTAAGGAAATAATAGACGTCGTAGCCAGCCTGGTAGAGACAGGCCGGATTTTGAAGAAGGCAACAAATGTACAAAACAGTGAGAGTTGAACTACAGAAAGTAATCAAAAAGAGTAAAACTGAAAGCTTCAAGTAAATCTGCCAAGAAGCCGAATCGAATCCATTGGGAACTGCATATAGAGTTGTAACAGCACGTTCAAAATGCTAAATGTCACCGCAACTAACATGCCCGGTACTTCTAAACAAAATTGTGTCCACACTGTTTCCTAGACATACTACGCGTGATAACAATTTTTCTGAATTACCACCGACGGAGGATATACCATTGGCGACCTCAAAGGAACTTATTCGAGTTATACGTAAATTGGAGATGATAAAGATGCCAGATGCGGTACCATATAAGGCGCTCAAAGCGGCAGTGAAGAACAATACGGGTATATTTTTGTTTGTCCGAAATCAGTGTCTCAAAGAATCAGTATCAGGTCCATGGAAATTTCAATCAATTGCGGTGATTACGAAACAGGACAAACGCCTAGAAGATCCTTCGTTGTATCGTCCAATACGTCTCCGGGATACAATGGACAAAATTCGGGAGAAGATTATTTACAACAGACTCCTACCTGGGATTGAAAATTGTGGTGACTTGTCGGACAAACAATTCGGCTTCCGAAAAGCCAGGTCGACGATAGATAACATTCGGATGGTGCCTCAAAAAGCGATACAGGCTATAGAAGTAAAGGGCGCACGAAGTAAGTACTGTGTGGTTATCACACTAGATGTGACGAATGTTTTCAATTCTGCCAACTGACAACGTATAATTGATATACTCTATGGACTGGGAGTCCCTGCATACCGTACGAAGATAATTGCATGCTACTTTCGTCATAGGAAACCATGCTATGAAAAGGAGGATGGACGAGTAATATATGATGGTTTTGCGGTAGTCCCTCAGGGGTCGTTTTTCGGACAACTGCTCTGGAACATTATGTACCACGGAGTTCTAACACTAGAAATATCAAACGAGTCTAATATAATCGGCTTTGCAGACAACATAGCAGTGGTCACCAAGACATATCAGTAACAAGACACGTCGAAGAGGCAAGACACATCGATTGGGCGGAACTATATGCAAACGAGATGAGAAACGGTATTAGGTCCTGGGTGATTAAAGCCGGACTCCAGCTAGCGAAGCAAAAGGCGGAAGTAGTCCTGATAAGTGGTCATAGAAGGAAATAAATGCTAAAGAGATAAATAGGGCACCAGCGGATATCATCTATGGATGAGTTTAATTATCTAGGGGTAATGATAGCGACGGGACTAATATTTAATAAACATATAGATTATGTCCGAGACAAATTGGCAAATGTAAGTTCAGCCCTATTGAGCATTTTGCCTAATGTAGGATGTCCTGGGCAGAAAAAGATTACTATGATATCCAGAATGGTCAGTTCCTCACTACTATACGCAGCGCCAGTATGATCAAGTTTCCTAAGTGCTGGTTCCAGAAGGAAAATCTCATGGGTGCAGAGGTGCCTTATGGGTCTGCTGTGCTTCCCGAACGACATCCAACAGTTGCTGCAATGATAAAAAAAATGGTGTTCCATAATATCCCATGAAGGGATTGAGGAGGGTTTCTCACAATCAGTGAGATGTGCGCTTTCTAGTTTTTAAACTCACTGGATGAGACCTACAGTTTTACACCGGTTCCGAATGATATTTTGAAAAGCTTTTTCATGTCTAAGTACTCGATAGTGTCGACATCACTACGCGAGGTGACCGTCGTCGAAAGAATTTTAAGGTGGTCTGAGCAGGGATCGAACCTACGTTCTCATTGCACCACTGACGGCAGGAATGATGCGCATTGATATTTTGGCGGATGAGGTTGGACAAGCAGGTTGTACCAGGCAAAACAAATACGGGAACAGGAATTAACAGCGAGAGTTCGTGGAGCCGAAAGAGAGGCCTCAATAAGATAGTGGTGATGTAGATGTGATAACTCACAAAAAGGTAGATGGTCATACGTAAGCAATCCCGAAGGTGATGGATAAAAAGGAGTCGCGGGGTATTGGCTACAACCTAACCTAGTTTCTAACAGGCCATGAAGGATTTTCGAAGTACCTATTTAAATATGGACACGCTATCATACCGATGTGTCAACGTTCCTCTGATATGGAAGAAGATGCAAAGCATGTTATCTTCAATTGCCCAAGATTTGAAGAAAATCAGAACAACACAATCACCGAGCAAAGACATAACATTACCCCGGAGAATTGTTTAGAAATAATGTTCAGCTCAGAGAAGAAGTGGAAGTTGCTCCACAACTACATATGTGTCATCCGTTGTGAAGAAGCAGAACGAAAGGCAAATAGGAGAGCCGAAGCACAAAATGAAGTACTCTAAATCAGTGGTCCCCAACCTTATTGTCGCCGCGGACCGGTCAACGTTTGATAATTTTAATAATTTCATGCATATGGTTGTGCGGTGTTTTTTTTTACTTCAAAGGTATTGTGTCGGCGTCTACTTAAGGTGTGCGAAGTTAGCCCCCCATTTTTGGAAATAAATATTTTTGAAGATTGTTCTGAATTGTTCTAGGATTGTTCTACATTGTTCCAAAACAATGATTTTCTAAAATATAATTTGTACCGGTAAATCGAAAAAAACCAATATTAAACTTTGCACCCCATTTTTGGAAAAACGAAATTTTTGCGGTTGTTCTGGGTTGTTCTAGTTGTTCTAAACATTGTTCCAAAACAATGATTTTCTAAAATATAATTTGTACCGGTAAATCGAAAAAAACCAATTTTAAATTTGCACATCACTTTTGGAAAAAAAATGTTTTTGCGGTTGTTCTAGTTGTTCTAAACATTGTTCCAAAACAATGATTTTCTAAAATATAATTTGTACCGGTAAATCGAAAAAAAAACCTATTTTAAATTTGCACCCCACTTTTGGGAAAAAAAATTTTTGCGGTTGTTCTAGGTTGTTCTATTTGTTCTAAACATTGTTCCAAAACAATGATTTTCTAAAATATAATTTGTACCGGTAAATGGAAAAAAAACCAATTTTAAATTTGCACCTCACTTTTGTAAAAAACAAATTTTGCGGTTGTTCTAGGTTGTTCTTGTTGTTCTAAACATCGTTCCAAAACAATGATTTTTCTAAAATATAATTTGTACCGGTAAATCGAAAAAAAACGAATTTTAAATCTTAGAACATAATTTGATAAACCTTCCAGCCGAGTTTATTCTTCATTCAATGTTTTTTCAACTTTCAACGTATTCGTGACCAACCGATTCTAATACAAATCTAGTACAATCGTCATTAAACCAAGAACAACCAACGACGTCCATTTTTGTTTCCAGCAAAAGTTCGAAAAGAGTTGAATGGAAGACAAATTTGATCGAAATTTTCTGTTCCGGCCATATAAAGCTTGGTTTCGGGTTGTTCTAGTTCAGTGATGGTGAACTTTTGCCATAAGTGTGTCAAAAAATCTTTTGAAAATTTTTAAACAAAGTTCGCTTGTCACCCACCTATAAATTATAAAAAGTTGAAAATAAAATTCCTTTCGTACTAAACATATACATTTTTTATTATAATTAGTAAATATAACATTTTATTAAATAATTTTTAATTTAATGTGAAATTTGTTGTTGTTGCTCCGATGCCAATGTAGTAATTCTTGGTGAATATTTTGTAACTTTTAATGCCACACAAGCGGCAGATATATCATTTCCAAGACGATTTCTTGTAATGGACTTAATAAAATTCATTGCGGAAAATAACTGCTCACAATTATAAGTTGATCCAAACATAGCGCTGTAACAATTTTCATTGATGTGAATGAACTGGGAATTGAGTTCCATACTGTTAAAATTAAATTTTCTATTCTTTCTTCTGGTAATGATGGTGATTTATCGGTATACTCATAACTTTCCTCTAATTTACAATTTAATTCCACGAATTTGTTTCTCCATATTACACTATTCCTGAACTCAACTAGTTCCATTTCTAAATTTTCGATATTAGTGTGAGTGTGAAGTCACTTATATAGCTGGTTATTACAAATGTGTGAAAACCAAGGTTTATAAATATGTGAGTACGTACAAATGTGTAAAAGTAACAGAAAAAGTAAAAATTTCCGAAAATATTCAAAAAAATCAACAAATTTCAAAAATTATATGTCCTGAAAACCCGAAAAGTGCGTGTCACGTAAATTCTGTCATTGGTTCGCATCACTGTTCTAGGTCTACTGATGATTGTTCCAAATTTTTATAACGATCGGTTAGCTACAAGTAGGTCAAAAATTTAAAAAAAAAAAAACAAAATATTACAGTCCGGAGACGTAAAGAACCTAAAGTTCCCGCAGAACTTTTCAGGTCTCTAGACTTCGAATCGAAAGTTCTCGTTTGCTTTCAAGTCATTCTTCATAATTGATGACATGTCATGTCGTGAAGTGCGTTGTTTTTCATATCGTTGACATTAGTTACGCTGTATAGATATGATCGTTGGTTGTTCTTGGTTTATTGACGATTGTACTAGATTTGTATTAGAATCGGTTGGTCACGAATACGTTGAAAGTTGAAAAAACATTGAATGAAGAATAAACTCGGCTGGAAGTTTTTATTCGAGCGATATCAAATTATGTTCTAAGATTTAAAATTCGTTTTTTTTTCGATTTACCGGTACAAATTATATTTTAGAAAATCATTGTTTTGGAACAATGTTTAGAACAACTAGAACAACCGCAAAAAAAATTTTTTCCAAAAGTGGGGTGCAAATTTAAAATTGGTTTTTTTCGATTTACCGGTACAAATTATATTTTAGAAAATCATCGTTTTGGAACAATGTTTAGAACAACTAGAACAACCCAGAACAACCGCAAAAATTTCGTTTTTCCAAAAATGGGGTTCAAAGTTTAATATTGGTTTTTTTCGATTTACCGGTACAAATTATATTTTAGAAAATCATCGTTTTGGAACATTGTAGAACAATCCTAGAACAATTCAGAACAATCTTCAAAAATATTTATTTCTAAAAATGGGGGGCTAACTTCGCACACCTGTCTACTTAGTGTAAAAATAGAATAAATTATTTTTTACTCTAATTATTATCTTTTGCGCGGGCCGGACCGGGGGCTAGGGACCACTGCTCTAAATAACATACTAACCCGGCGAATAAATACCCTTAGAGGCAGTCCCGCGGGGAGGGTGAAAGAAACTTGGGAAGGTAATTTAGTGAGTAGGCGGCACAAATGTGTTGAATCTCAAATAAGGAACTTGTTCATATCTTTTGGAAGATATGCGCACCCCAAGGAAAAATCGTTCTGTCGCGATTGGTAGACATGAGGCGAGATTAAAGGTTAGGGAAAATAATTTCTGTACAAGCTTTAACAGTGAGGAAGACATATAATCCACTGAACATTTTCTTTGCATGTGCCCAGCACCGGCTGGCTGGAGGACGTCTACTAGACCGGGTCGACCTTCACATAAAAAAAATCCCCAAGACGAGAGCAATTATTAGAGACCACCTCAAGACAATTTATAAAAAAAAACTAACCTAATTTGTCAGGGGACACCCGGATGAAACGAAGTTCCTTTCGCAATATATGATGTACTGGTTAGTTCCAAGGCCTAAGGCGCCCGTTGAGAAATACGATAATTTAAATGGATCTTTAAGAAAATATTCTTTTTGTAAAATGATAAACTTTTTTAAGAAAAATTTTTTTTTATAGAATTTACTTATTTTTTAAAAAACATTAGTTTTTAGGTCCTTTTTGTAAGAATCTGTCTAATATTTTCCCGAAAAGGTCCGGTTTTTAAAGAGAAGTACTTCTTTCATTAAAACCTAGTGTTTTTTAAGAAAATGTACTATTTTTAAGAACAAGTACTGTCTGTAATATAAAGCCTTAAACGAATGAATTTTTTTTTACAAAGAAGTACTTTTTTTAAGCACAGCTACTTTTTAGGAAAAGGCTATTTTTCAGAAAATTTACTTATTGTCAGAAAGGCTACTTATCACAAGAAAAGAAAAGAAAGGTATTATTTTATTTTTAAGAAAATTTTTTTTAGAACTGGTCCTTTTAGCAAGAAAAGGTTCATTTCTAAGAGTAGGTACTTACCTCAAGAAAAGTTATTCTACTTCACAAAAAAGGTACTCTTTAAAGAAAATGTAGTTTTTTAAGAAAACGCAATTTGTTGCAAGAAAATTTACTTTTTTAAGAAAATGTACTTACATATATAAAAATAAAAGAAAAGGTACTTTTTGTGTGAAAATGTACTTTTTTTTACCAAAGGTACTTCTTTAAGACAAGGCATTTTTTTAAGAAAAGGTACTGTGGTTACGAATATGAATAGGTTTTCATTTTTGAGAAAATTTACTTTATTTTAAGAAAAGCCTTTGGCTTTTCTAAATTTACGTTTTATTGGGTTCAAATCTACAATATATACTAAATATTGGTTACAGGGCTCCACCTAGAAAACTACCCATCAAACAAGAAATTTCCCACCATATGTTAGTCTAGACACAAACCAAAGCAAACGTACCCAATATAGATTACAATACTGGGTTATAATAAAGTTGTTAAAAAAAAGTTGTTCAATTTTTTTCATTGAGAACTTCGTTCCTGAAACACACCAATTGTTAAGAAAATTCAAATGTTTTTTACGAATGTGAAGTACAGTCGATACAATTATTTTCTGAATAAAACATCTTTCAAATGGCCTCCTCCACGTCTTCTTTTGTAGTAACGAATACGATGAACCCAATTTTCGAGCACTTTTTCCACTAAATCAACTCGTATGTCATGAATAGCGCGTTCAATATTGACTTGTAAAGATTGAAGAGAGTCTGGTTTATTGCTAGAGACCAATGACTTCAAATAACCCCACAAGTAATAGCCTAATGGTGTTAACTCACAACTTCTTGGTGGCCGTTCAATGTCACAATTTCTCGCTTTTAACTTCGTTCACTTTACTTTTTATTGTGTTAAAAACTACAAAATATACAAAATATTGGTTCCCGGCTCCACCTAGAAATCTTCCCATTAAACAAGAAATTTCCCAACATATGTTAGTCTAGACACAAACAAAAGCAAAAGTACCCTATATAGTTGACGATACTGGGTTGTACTGTTAAAAAAAGTAGTTAAAAATTTTTTTTTTTTCATTTAGCAACGTGCGATAAGGAACTAAAAAAATAAAAATTAATGGTTTCCCGTTACATCCCACGAGGGGATTGGGGAGAGCTTCTCACAACCAGCGAGCTGTGCGCGTTCTAGTTTTACACTCACTGATTGGGACCTACAGTTTTACACCGGTTCCGAACGGTAATTTAAGAAGCTTTTTCATGGCTAACTACTCTATAGTGTCGCCGTTACAAAGCGAGGTGACCGCCGTCGAAAGAAATTTAAGGTGGTCAGAGTAGGGATTGAACCCACGTCCTCATGCACAAGAGCCGCGCACACTACCATTGCACCACCGACGGCGACAAGGAACTACATTCCAAAAAAAATATGCGATAAGGAAAAAATTCATCCTTTCAGAGCCCGTGAAAAACAGCCAAAATCGTTTTTTTTTTCGTAGTTTTTCGTTTGTGGTTCGATTCTAACATACGAGACATCTTTGTATTGATCTCGACGAGCACTACACTTGTCCTATAGATGTCGCTGACGTACGATATCATCTTGTAATGAAGGCCTCATTTTAAGCAGTTTCTACTCCTAAAATTTAAAAATATTTTTTTTATAGGATTAAAGTCTTTTAAAACCCAAGAACATATTCCTTTGGAAGTATACAGTTTTATTCGAAAGGAAAAAGTTACGTATGACAAGATATATCTACAATATCAATACAAATATTTTTTGACGCTATCGAACAATTTGTTAAATAAAAATTATTGCATACTTTTTAGCGCAACTATATTAAAATATCGAAATTTTTTTTTTAATTTTCCTGGGATAATTCATTTTTACTCTAGTTACCTTCGAAATCTTATATATAAAAACAAATAATATATAAAAACGAGAGAGTGTGTACCTTGGGTGTACCTTTCACGGCTTTCTATTTTCGCAAAAGTGTGGTATGGTATTTTAACATATCCTTCACCTCCTACTGTTTCTTTCGGATCTGTTATCATAGCCAATAGTCTGTATTTCAGGGTGGAAATAGTAGGTATTATATTCCCGCGTATCACTTCTGGAACATCTATCGGTAACTGACGGATCCAGCAGAGATATTTGAATACGTGTGAATACCGTGTATGGCTTGTGGCTGACTCTTGACAAGGAACCAAAATGGATCGTACACTTTAACTCTAAAATGCGCCAGAATTCTTAAAGTAGCATTTGACTACTTGAAATATATGGCCGGAGGATTCTAATGCGGTGGTCAAACATCTTGCTACGCTCACTGAAGCAGACCTTTCATTGGCGGTAACGAGACGGTAAAGATAAATTTTGATCGCTTCGCATATTCCAGCCGTCAATGTTACTAGACATTGGACCCATAACAATTGGCCCAAAAACTTGTGCGATCTGACAATTTTGAATTATATTTAGTCGATAACTCAAATAATTTTATCAGAATAAGAAATCATAATAATAAACTATACTGACAGCCCTTTTTTCACAATATAGAACATCGTCTCCACTGTCACCCGATCAAGTTCCAGGGCCTTTTTGCTTACCAAAAAAGTGAATTACGACAGCTTTGAGCGACAATTCGTTGAAATGAAAAAGACGTACATTCCACTGCAATGACCGCTGTAGATGTCGTTCCATGCGTACAATAATTGATGTATGTATGTTAATAACTTCAGCTACGCTTTTGTTGTTATTATTTGTAACTTCTTTCGTCTGCATAAACAAATAGCAACAACAATACCCAGGCTCACCAAAGCAAATCGAAAAATAACAGTGTTTGTTGTTGTTGCTGTAATAGAACAACATATTATAATAATTATATAGAAACAAAACGAAATGTTAGGGTGACATGGGACTGTCCTTGGAAGTGGAAACTTTCTGATAGCCTATCACTTGGGAGTGGCCAGAAACGATTCCTTCATTGGGCAGTAAAAGCAGCTCACTACTTCCAGGCAGTGTGTCCTCCGTTAGCTAACTAAAGTGAGAAGGCGAAACGACTGAGCACCACTGAGTGGTAATGCGATCACTGATACGTCTCAGGATTATTAGGAGACTCTGTCACTGAAGCTCTTTGAAGAAGTGGATATATTTTTCTTTCCTTTGAAGGTGGATGAGCCAACACCCCTGACCAACGGCGGATCAAAATTGAAGAAACCAAAATCCAGTTTCGACACACTGCATTCTGGTCAGCGTCTGACCCATAATGGGCGGCTGAAACATAATCATCCCGGCAGTAGGTAAAATGCAAACCACGGTGGGCTGGGTTTGCCTCCCGCCACCGTTACATAAGCCACTGTTATACACGGAAAATATGATAAGCGAAAAACCACCTAACTGTTGATGAACCTCGCACACGTTATAAGGACCACGATTTAAGGATATGTACCTGGAAAGTGCGAACACTATACATGACATATTTACTACAGCTGTCATGAGCGAAAGCACGAATTTGGGTGCGGATTTATAGTTGGCAAGAGACTGCGACACCTAGTTTCAAGGTTCAACCCAGTGAGTGACCGCATAGCCACAATTCGCAGCATCAAAACGAAATATTTCAACATCTCGTTAATTTGTGTGCACGCACCGACAGAAGATAAAGACTATGAAGTCAAAGAATCATTTCATGAGCGCCTGGAAGAAGTATACGAAAGCTGGCCTGACATCGACATTAAGATTACTCTAGGCGATTTTAATGCCAAGTTGGGAAAGGAAAGTGCCCTTCACAGTCTACATGATATCACCTGTGATAATGGAATAAGACTGATAGACTTCGTCGCTGCAAAGAACATGGTAGTTAGTAGCACACGATTCCAGCATAAGAACATACATAAGGCGACCTGGATGTCTCCTGATCGGAGAACGAAAAATCAGATTCATCACTTGGTAATAAATGGCAGGCACTCTTCTAGTATAATGGATGTACGTACGATTCGGGGTGCCAACATCGACTCGGATCGGCTGCGAAAGTTCGCACCAGACGGAGAAGAGCGAAAAACGTACGAAGCCGGTCACGGGAAAAGCTAGGTATTGACAAGCTACAGATACCGGAGATATCAATGCCCTATCAACAAAAGCTCTCTCTTCTGCGATGGCAGAATACCCTACCCAGAATAATCTTTGGAAACCGCTGCAAGGACTGAACTTGACTATCAAAAACCGCAGAAGGATAAGCCATGGTACGACGAAGAATGTCGCATTGCCAATGACGCTGCACGTATGGCAACGAAACTATTTAGGGGGGAAAATGGCAGTGGGAGCCGAGGGAGAGTGAGAAGACCGAATTGTGCAGGATGAATGGTGAATTCCGAAAAATTTTAAAATTTTCCAGAGGGTTAGAAGATTGAATAACGGGCTTAATAAAGGGCTGCTTTCCTGCAAGGATGAGAATCGGAATCTGGTGACTTATAAGCAGTGTGTGCTCAAAATGTGGAGAGACCACTTTTAAGCACTCAGATTCTTCCACTGATGCTCAGGAGGTAATGATTGTGGAATACAGTGTAGATTGTACCCCCACCCCCAAAACAAGGTGAGATTAGAACGGCGATCTCCTGGCTTAATAATAATAAAGCCGCTGGTGAGGATACGCAACCCGCTGAAGTTTTTAAGGCAGGTGGGGAAGGACTGCTAGCCCACATGTATCGATTTATATGCGGGGGAATCTATGCTTGATGATTGCAGTCTCAGTGTATTACGTCCTGTATTCAAAAAAGGTGATCCGTGTGACTATTCCAACTATCGCGGTATCAATCTTTAATCCATCGTGTATAAGGTCTTGTCGAGTGTATTATGTGAAAGACTAAAGCCAATTATTAAAAATCTGATTGGGCTTTATCAGTGTGGTTTTAGACCAGGCAAGTCCACGACTGACAAAATATTCACGCTACACCAAATCCTGGGAAAGGACCCACGATTGCAAAGCTGCTTTCGATTGCAACCTACGGGGGAAATTGTACGCAGCTATGTCTGAATTTGGGATTCCGGCAGAACTGATCCGCCTCTGTAGAGTGACGCTAACCAACACCAAATCAGCAGTGAAGGTGGGGAAAGACTTCACCGAACCACTCTGGACCAAGCGAGGACTGAGACAAGGCGACATACTTTCGTGCAATCTATTGAACATCTTGACGGAGATAATAATGAGAAAAGCTGCAGTAAACACGAACAAGACCATTAACACGAAAAACCATATGTTGCTGGCGTATGCTGACGACATAGACATCATTGGGCGAAATTTGCGAGAGGTTACTTTAGTATTTTTAAGAATCGAAAAGAATCTCCGAATGTGGGTCTTGCTGTTAATGAGGGCAAGACAAAATTAATGGTGTCAACGACTACAGAAACTTCTTGACTTGGTCCGCACTTAAACGTCGACAACCGATTTAAATTTAAAGTGGTAGATGAATTTTTTCTACCTTGGATCCACCGTGAACAAGGACAACAACGTCAGCCTGGAGATAAACAGGAGATTTGTGTTTGCAAATAGATGATATTTTGGGCTCAGCAAGCAGTTTAGGAACAAAGCCCTCTCTCGACGGACAAAAGTCCAGCTATATCAGACTCTCATGTTACCTGTCTTGACATATTACTCCGAAACTTGGGTCATATCTCAAGCGGATGGAAAACACCTGGGAGTTTTTGAGAGACAAATTCTCCGAAAAATATATGGTCCTGTTAGAGAAAACAGCGAGTGCCGACGTCGCTGGAACCAAGAGCTATATAATTTATATTCTGACGTGGACATCTCTAGGCGAATCAAATTAGGCCAGTTGCGCTGGCTGGGCCATGTTATCAGAATGGATGAAGAAGAATCAGCGCGAAAGGTATTCGATAACGTACCCGATGGAAGCATGAAAAGAGGACGACCAAGACTGGAAAGACCAGGCAGAAAAATCCCTCCGTATCCTTGGTGTTACCAACTGTGGAGAAAAGGCGAAGGATAGAGCTAGTTGGAGGAATATATTGAAAATTGTTTAATTTGTTTGTTTAATTAATATGTGTAAGACCCCATGAGGTTGTCAAATAGTCAATAAAACTAAGGGATGACCCTCGATTTTAGTGTTACAAAACAACAATTATTTGATACCTCAATATACATATGTAATTGTTACTACATAATTTTATATGGCTATCTAATCCGACAGGCATCTCTTACAATTGTAACTAGATTGAAAATTAATTATCCTAGGCAAATATTTCAAAAAATTCGATAGCGCTAAAAAGTATGCAATAATTTTGGAACGAAGGTCCTTATCGCACGTTGCGGGATTGGGGCTAAATGAAAAAAAAAAAAACTTTTGTTTTAACACTATTATGCTACAACTCAGTACTTATATTATCAACTATATTGGGTACTTTTGCTTTGGTTTGTGGATTAACATATGTTGGTAAATTTCATGTTTAATGGGATGTTTTCTAGGTGGAGCCTGTGCGCAATATTTACTTTATATTGTAGTTTTGAAATCAATAAAAAGTAAATTTAGAAAAGCCAAAGTGGAGGAAGTTTAAAAAAATAACATTTTCTTAAATAAGTGTCTTTTCTTAAAAATAATATTTTTTTTTTAAATAAGTACCTTTTCTTAAAAACGTACATTTTCTTATTACAAATTGCCTTTTCTTAAAAAACTACCTTTTCTATAAACTGTACCTTTTTTGTGAAATAAAATAACTCTCTTGAAATAAGTACCTACTCTTAACAATGTACCTATTCTTGAACAAAGGACCAATTCTAAACAAAATCCATTTCTTAAAAAAAAACCTTTTATTCAAAAAATACCTTCTCGTAAAAAAATACCTTTTCTTACAAAGATTCCTTTTCTTAAATGTAAAATAATACCTTTTCTTTTCTTTTCTTTTCTTTTCTTTTCTTGAGATAAGTAGCCTTCTGAAAATAAGTACCTTAAACCCAGTCCTTAAAAGAGTACCACTTCTTTAAAAAGTACCTGTTCTTGAAAAAGTACTTCTTTGTGAAACAAATGTATACTCTTATGGCCTTTTCTTACAGAAAGTACTTATTCTTAAAAATAGTACCTTTTCTTAAAAAAACATTAGCTTGCCTCTCTTTAAAAAAGGACCTTTTCGGGAAAATATAATACATATTCCTACAAAAAGGGCCTACAAAATATATTTTAATTTAAAGTACATTCTATAAAAAAAAATTTGTTCTTAAAAAAAGTTAATCATTTTACAAAAAGTATCTTTTCTTAAAGATCCATTGAAATTATCGTATTTTTCAACGGGCGCCTTAGGCGTGTTGGAACTAACTAGTACATAATATATAGCGAAACGAACTTCGTTCCAATTTTTTTTCAAAATTTTTGTCATTTAAAAAATGTTTCATTAGCGCTAAAAAGTATGCAATAATTTGCGGTAATAATGCAAACAACATGAAAAAATATTTGTATTAATGCTGTAAATATATCTTGTTATACGTAACTTTGTTGTTTTTGAATAAAACTGTATACTTCCAAAGCAAAATGTTCTTGATTTTTAAAGGACTTTAATGGTAGAAAAAATATTTTTAAATTTTAGGGGTAGAAAGTGCATCAAATGAGTCATAGCAAGATGATGTCATACGTCAGCGACATCTATAGGAGAAATATAGTGCTCGTCGAGGTCTATAAAAGTATGCTACGATCGAGCTACAAATGAAAAAACTACGATTAAAAAAAACAATTTTGGCTGTTTTTAACGGGCTCGGAAAGGAAACTTTGTTTTGTCTCGAGGTGATCTTTAATATTTGCCCTCAAAATTTTTTCGTGATCCGGTCTAATGTCTACTATGGGATCTACCCATAAAGGACGTGGGAGAATTATCTAAACAAGATCCTGAGCTTCTTGGAATAAACTTAATGCTTCTTCGGTGGGACTAAGTCTAAGTGGGTCATTCATCGACTGCCACTAGTAACTAATCTAAACCAATGTGAGCCGGTTAGCTCATATTCGTGGTCTATACGCGATTCTTTAATATCAAACTAATCCATACACTCAGTACATTCTACTCATCTGAGTATATCTTTTAAGAATGGGAGTGCCGAACCATAGTCTTTGGTTTTTGCGTTACACTTGTCCTAGGATTTCCTATAAAAACGATACGAAATCTCGAATCTATACTCCTTTGTAACGGAATCATAGACTAAATAAAACCTCTCACTCTTGGGTGTATAACTGGAATGTGAGTGAATGGTAGACGAAAATCATATTAAAATTGTTTTCAAAAGTTTCGTGTTGTTGGCCAAATATTTGTGAATTGAACGGCGAGTAATTGGGGGAGTTTCCAAACAATTTCAAAAGTTTATGAAACACAGTAATAACATAATTGGTTCCAAAATAATTTAAATTACTACGTTTTATGCAAGGAATGACATTCATTGGTTTATGTCGTTCTACCATATTGATTAGTATTATCTCATACGACACCATTTGACATATTTTGATACACGTGCTGGAAAGTTTGAAACACCTATTAAAAATGCATGCAAACTTAAGGAAATAAATGCTTCCGTGTCCCCTCCTTAATGTAAAGACAATTGATATAAAATCCTAATCTCCAATGCAAAGGCCCATCATTCAATTGTATCCACTCTAAAGCGTAACACATCGTCTGGCAATGTTATATCGTCCTCGATTACCTAATGGCAAGCTGGCACCGCTGTCTTGGCCTCTGGCCTTATATCGTTTAATAAACTCCATTTGTTGGCCTTTGGAGGATAATCCCACATGGTTCGCCTATGGATTTGATCGTTTCACTTGGATTATTGGATTTTTAATATTTGCCGCTACCAATGATGCAGAATTTCGTTACCTACGTGTAAATGTACATAATTTGGATGCATTTCTAACGGGTATACCGACGTATTTGGTTCTTATCGAGATTCATTTACGAGGATTCACATTGGGCCTTCGAAAGGAGAAGCTTAAGAAGTTGTTGCAGAAATTTTATGCTGAAATTTATATAGAGAAGTAAGTGCGACTTGGGCGTATTGGAAAACTCTGATAAAGCAGCGAATCATTGGCTTGCCAGTCCGGTGGGAGAGTATGATAACGGCCAACTATGTTAGTGACGGTGCCACCATCGAGTAAAATCCACTAGTAAAAATCTGCCACTAGTAACATCTTTTCGCAACCGGTGTAAAACTGTAGGTCCCAATCAGTGAGTATGAACCTAGAAATCACACAGCCCACTGATTGTGAGAAGGTTTTCCTCGATCAGTTCATGATGGGAAGATACATATCGTTAGCAGAAACGCAAAACCACGTAACTACAATTTTAATTTCTATTTCCAAGAGAAGAAATAATCCTCGTAAAAGGGTGAGGAATTAATTTTTCAATACAAATTTTCAAATCTTTGCTAAAGTAAAGACTTACCTTCAGTACGATTCGAAAATATAATGGCAAACTGAATTTGTTGTATTTTTTATAAGTTTTTTTTCAACTCCTTTGAACAAACTGAAAATTGTAGTTACGTTCTTTTGCATTTTAGCTGACGATATGTATTTATTTATTTTGTTTTTATCACGGATGCTCTCCATGTTCTGGGCCCGTCTCCGATGCTGGACAATTGTGATAGTTGCAGTAACCTAATGATACTCGTAGATTTAGATGCAATCTGCTTCCCCCTCAGCAGCAGCTGTATCATGACATTGGTTGCATCTGCATCAGTGGTAAAGGATCAACTGTTGCAGATGCACTGACTGGAATTGAATGCACTGAAGTTACTCCATCCCCACTAATTCAGATGCACTGAATGTCATGATACAGCTGTTGCCGGTGTTCATTATGTGGAAGCAGTTTGTATCTACATGTAACATTAGGTTAAGGCAACTATCACAATAGGACAGGATCGGAGTTGGTCATGGAATAAAATTGGAACAGTGTTGGATGATGATACAAACATTACTACATATGTTGAAAGTGGAATATACATTCGATCGGATTCGCATAATGGAAAATGATACCTGTAAGAATGGATGTCCTGCTGTAGAGTGATATGTGATTTTCTTCATGGCTACTGAATGAGTTTCAATACTGCATAATTTGGTTGAGATTTAGATGTATTCTAAGGAATTGGGATGCCTCTTTCTCGAAGACTACCTGATTATTGTGGGATTTACAAGTCTATAAGTTTGATAATTAGGTCCGGTTGTTATTGGCCGTCGGTAGTGCAATGGTTAGTGTGCGCGGCTCATGTACATGAGATCCTGGGTTCGAACCCTGCTCTGACCACCTTCAAATTTCTTTCGGCGGCGGTCACCTCGCATAGTGACTGCGACACTATCGAGTATATAATCATGAAAAAGATTCTCAAAATACCGTTCGGAATCGGTGTAAAACTGTAGGTCCCAATCAGTGAGTGAAAACTAGAAAGCACACAGCTCAGAGATTGTGAGAAGTTCTCCCCGGTCCCTTCATGGGCTGTAATGGGAAACCATTTGTTTATTTGTTAGAAAAATAATGTTTTTTATTACGATGGGGTCAATGCCATCCGTGACAGTCGGTGGGCTATACAGACAATGAAGTCAGTCTACTTGTACACAACGTCAGTCCATAATATTCATCATATATGGTTGCCATGGCACCGTTGCAATCCGGTAAACTGGTGAGAGAATATTTGAGCCTGCAAGGATAGGAACTTACTTTAATTTTATTGACTATTTTACAACCTCATGAGGTCAGATGTCGTACACATATTAATTAAAAAAACAATTTAACAAAATTTCAACACAGTCTTCCAACTGGATCTATCCCTCGCCTTTTCTCACCACTTGGTAACACCAAGGATACGGAGGGACACTTCTGCCTGGTCTTTGCAGCGGAGTCTTGGTCGTCCTCTTTTCCTGCTTCCATCGCGTACGTTTTCGAAAACTTTTCGCGCTGGTTCATCTTCTTCCACTCTGATAACATGGCCCATCCAACGCAACTGGCCTAATTTGATTCGCCTAGATATGTACTCGTCAGAATATAAATTATGAAGCTCTTGGTTCCAACGACGTCGATACTCAACGCTTTCTTTAACAGGATCATATATTGTACGGAGAATTTTCTCTCGAATACTCCCAGGTGTTTTTCGTCATATTCCGCTACGACCCAAGTTTCGGAGCCATATGCCCGGACATGTAAAATGAGAGTGTGGTATAGCTGGACTTTTGCCTTTCGAGAGATGGCTTTGATCTTAAACTGCTTGCTGAACCCAAAATAGCATTTATTTAAAAGCACAATTCTCCTATTTATCTCCAGGCTGACGTGGTTGTCCTTGTTCACAGCCGACCCAAGGTAGATAATCTCATCTCCCACTTCAAAATTAAATCGTTTGGCAACGTTCAAGTGGGGACCAAGTCGAGAGGTTTGTCTAGTCATTGACACCATCAATTTCATCCTGCCCTCATTAACAGAAAGACCCACCTTCGCTGATCCTCTCGCAAATTTCGCCCAATGATGTCTATATCGTCAGCATACGCCAGCAACATATGGTTTTTCCTGTCGATGGTCTTGTTCGTATTTACTACAGCCTTTTTCAATATTATCTCCATTAAGATGTTGAAGAGATTGCACGAAAGTGTGTCACCTTGTCTCAGTCCTCGCGTGGTACAGAATGGTTGCGCGAGGTCTTTCCCCGCCTTCACTGCTGATTTGGTGTTGCTCAGAGTCATTCTACAGAATCGGATCAGTTTTACCGGAATACCAAGTTCAGACATAGCTTCGTACAGTTTTCCCCATATGGGGCTATCGAAAGTAGCTTTGTAATCGACAAAAAGGCAGTATGTATCGATTTGTTTTTCGTGGGTCTTTTCCAGGATCTGGCGTAGCGTGAATATTTGGTCAGTCGTGGACTTGCCTGGTCTAAAACCACACTCATAAGCTCCAATCAGGTTTTCAATAATTGACTTTAGTCTTTCACATAATACGCTCGACAAGACCTTATATGCGATGGATAAAAGACTGATACCGCGATAGTTGGAACAAACACACGGATCACCCTTTTTGAATACAGGACATAATACACTGAGACTCCAATAATCGGGCATAGATTCCCCCAACCATTTACCGCATTATTATTCTTAAGCAGCGAGATTGCCGTTCTAATATCGCCTTGGTTTATGAAGGGGGGAACAATCTATACTGCCTTCCACAATCATTACCTCCTAATCTTCTGTGGAAAAATCTGAGCGGAGTAGTGATGAAAAGTGTTATCTTCACATCTTAAGCACACACGGCTTATCGGTCACCAGAATTCCATTCTCGCCCTTGCAGGAGGGCAGTCCATTATTCGGCCAGTTATTCGGTCTTCTGTCCTAGGAGGCGGCTAGCCCATCCACACTAGCGGATTTATTATTCGTAAGCCGGGAGATTGCCGTTCTAATCTTGCCTTGGGTGGGGGAAGCGTAAGTACAATCTATACTGTCTTTTACAATCATTACATCCTTGATCTGCAGTGGCAGAATCTGAGTGGAGTAGTCTTGAAAAGTGGTCTCTCCACAATTTAAACACAACACTGCTTATCAGTCACCAGATTCCCATTCTCGCCCTTACAGGAGGGCAATCCATTATTCGGCCTGTAATTCGATCTTCTTACCCTCTGGAAAAATTGTCGGGATTCATGGTTCATCCTGCCGATTTCGGTCTCTCACTCTCTCTCTCTCTCTACTCCCACTCATCTTAAATAATTAGTGTTCCTTCCTTCTCAACCTCTTGTACCGCTCATTCGCAGCACGCGTTGTAACTGGCTGTTTCGTTGCCATACGTGCAGCGTATGTTTCATCAGTTGCCATGCGATATTCTTCGTCGTACCATGGTTTATCATTCTACGGTTTTTGATAGCCAAGTTGAGTCCTTGCAGCGGTTTCCAAAGAATGGGAGATGTACTTCCACTGCGCTTCTGGGTCCTCAGGAGGGGCAGTATTCTGGTCTAGCAGGAGTGTGAGCTTTTGTTGATAGGACTTTGATATCTCCGGTATTTGCAGCCTGTCAATATCTAGCTTTTCCCGTGTTTGGATTTTTACGTTTTGCCCTCATCAGTCTTGTTCGAACTTTCGCAGCCATCAGGTAAGGGTCCGAGTCGATATTCGTACCTCGAATCACACGTATATGCATTACACTAGAAGAGTGCGTGCCATCTATTACCAAGTGATCAATCTGGTTCTTCGTTCTCTGATTAGAGGATAACCCGGTCGCCTTATGTATTTTATTATGCTGGAATCGTGTGCTACTAACTACCACGTTCTTTGCAGCGGCAAAGTCTATCAATATTATTCCATTATCGGAGGTGGTATCATGTAGACTGTGATTACCGATGATTGGTCGAAAGACACTTTCCTTTCCCAACTTGGCATTAAAATCGCCTAGAATAATCTTAATGTCGCCGACAGGACAGAGTTCGTATACTTCCTCCAGACGCTCATAAAATGATGCTTCGATCTTTATCCTCTGTCGGTGCGTAACCTAAATGCCTTGGGGACATTCCGGTAAACTGTAGAGCGGATGAGACTACAAGACAGTATCGTACGAAGGAATTTATTTCGGGGGGCCAGCTTGATATTTAGATCGAAAAATATCACTACATTAAAAAATCACCTTTTAAGGAAACAATTTAAAAAATCCGCAGAACATCTTCTCTACATATGCCCGGCACTAGCTAGCAGTAGGATGTCAACTATGGGAATCTTGTTGTCTAATGGCCTGGGATATTGGTGTCATCTGGGCAGTGAGACAAGCTACGGTGTCTCGTAGTTATACCAACAATAAGTTCTCGCTAGTCTGTCTTTTAAGGGTTATATCAAGAAAATGTCAGGAGTGGAAATTTTTTGGTCTTGTGGGCGTGGTAAATTGTTGGAAATCTGTTCTTTACCGTAAGTTTGTTATTTGTAGTCCGACTTCTAACTTTGATATATCGTTGGAAAGTGATTAATAAGGAAACTTTGAAGCAATATAACTTTTGTGTTTATAAATAAAAGTTAACACTTTTTTCACAACTTGTTAATAGTTTTTCAAGACCTTCATTTATGCATCAGAAAATTTTGCGTGTGAAGGGGTTTTTCAGAAAGTGATGCTGGGTACAAGAGAAAATTAATGACGCAGTTCAAATATTTTAATGTTTGAACACAGCCCGTACGAATTCCTTTCCAATGACATATCAAACTTAAAAATCAGCCTACAAACAGCAAAGTTACGGTAAAAACAGGTTTCCACCAATTTGCCACGCCCACAAACATTTTTTCCACTTCTGACTTATACGGCTTATTGTACACCGTCGGGCCTAGCACCTAACCTTAGGATTTCAAAATTTCTATTTGTATTTAATCAGGAAAACTATTTTCGCTGGTTAGACTATGATTTAAAATTATAAATATAATATATAATAGATATAATATGTAATATAATTTAATAAAAATTTTTGTTATCTATATTCTTCCAGATCAACCCATCCAAAACTTTACCAACATATACAGCGACAATATGTAAAAATTTTGGTGTTTTCGGGTATCTATCTTGTTGCCCTATCCATATATGTTGTGGTTCCTACTTACCTGTTATCGACCGGAAGTCGCGAGTTACTGTACAAGATGATACCTATATTTGACTACGAACCGCTATATATTTACTTGCCTACGATGTTCAGCAACATTTGGGTTGGATTTATTGTGGCAACCATGATCTTTGGCGAGGCCAATCTCATATCCCTGCAGATATTTCATCTTAATGGTCGTTACGGATTGATGAGGGAAAATCTTAGTAAGAAAGTAGATGAACTTTTGGAATCACATAACAAGGGAGATATTGTCCAGAAATTTCGTCAATTGCTGGTGCTGACCATTAATGAAAATGTCAAATTGAACTCATTCGCCCAGGAGATACAAGACGAATTCTCTTTTCGTATTTTTATAATATTCTCCTTCCTGGCTGCTTCTTTGTGTGCTTTGGGCTTTAAAGTTTACACCGTAAGTTGTTGGTAGTTGGTTCAAGACTTGAAATAGGTACGGATATTGATGGGTATTGTGTTACATATTACAGAGTCCCATGACCAGTATACCCTATATATTTTGGGCAATGGCTAAGATTCAGGAAACTATAGCCTATGGTGAAATGGGTTCTACTATCATTACAACTGTAAGATGGGTTATTTCTAATGACGCACTTACTGATATCCAGTGATTTTATTTTAGACTGATGCCATCAGTTCCATGTACTATGAATCTAAGTGGGAGCTGATAATTGCACGATCATCGGACACCAAGGCGAATGTGAATCTAATGAAACTTATTAATTTGGCCATACTCGTGAACAGGAAACCGTTTTCATTGACGGGTCTGCATTTCTTTGAGCTTTCATTGCCATCTGCTGTTGCGGTAATGAATTATTACTATTATGATAAAGTTATTATTTACATTATTACTATTAAATTGTAATTATTATTATTCCAATTAAATTACTATTATTATTATTTATATTGTTATTATTATTATTATTATTATTATTATTATTATTATTATTATTATTATTATTATTATTATTATTATTATTATTATTATTATTATTTATAAAGTTTTCCACGATCTTCAATTGAAATTATTCGTATTCTTATTATTAATATTATTATTATTATTATTATCCCACGCCTCTGTCCCCCCCAGATACCGCGCGAGCTGGGTCCATTTATAGCTAAACATGACGGTGGGCACGGCCACAAGTCACTTCAGCACTAAATATATATATATTAATTTTTTTTTTTTTATTTTTTTTATTTTTATAAGTTACTTGATTGTATTCAAGAATCTCAATGTAAAAAGTTACGCATTATTCTGCAAGTGTCCAGAACAACGGCCTTACACATACTATGCACTTTCCGAGTCAACTTCAAATCACGTAAATGCTCCGACACAATTTCCAGCACAACCCCTGTACTAGAAATCACGATTGGCACGATTTCCAATTTCTTCAAATGCTCTCTTTGCTTTATTTCGAAAGCCAGATCGGCATATTTTGACAACTTTTCACCAATTGTTCGGTTGACATTATCCGTAAGCGGTATAGCGATGTCTATAATGTAGCCTTGCCTTCTGCTTTTATCAATCCATATTATATCAGGCCTATTCGCGTTGATTGTGCGGTCCGTTGATATGCTGCGATCCCAATATAATTTATAGTCTCCATTAAGCATTACCTCAGCGGGTTGGTACTGGTAATATGGTAAATTGTTCTGTGGTTTCAGCTCCTTTGCCACAGCGTCGGCATGACCCATCAATATCCTCATGTAGTATTATCCTGCGATAATTCCTAGTAGGCATAATTCCATCTTGTATTGCCATTAGAAATGCTTCTGTTTCCGAAAACAGTTGTCCATGTCGGAAACATGCAGTGGATGCATATTTATCAACAGTTTCCGCTAGTATAGATTCCAATTCAGTGTCGCACCATATGATCAAGCCAAAAGAATACGTTAGAATCGAAATAGCAAAGGTGTTTAAAGCTCGAAACAATTTTTTCGCATTCAGTTTTGTTTTACATAATTTTTCCATTCGTATTTCCAAACGTTCCTTTATTTCATTCCTGATAGTTGTGTGGTGTATGCCCCTCATTTCCTCTACACCCAGATATTTATATGTTTGATCAGACTCCAATATTTGTATCACGCCGTCATCTAGTGAGAACCCATCAGACTGTGTCATTTGGCCTCGTATCATTTCAGCAGATTTACATTTATCGAATCCAAACTGCATACATATGTCGGTACTGAATCTTTCGACAGTATTAAGTAGGTTTGCTAGATGATATCTTGACCTGGCGAACAATTTTAAGTCATCCATGTATAGGAGATGGGTGATGATGGTTTGCCGCTGCTGATATTTGACACGATATCCATTAGGTGAATTATTCAAGGCCCTGCTAAGAGGAGTAAGACTCAAACAAAACCATAAGGGGCTAAATGTGTCTCCATGGAATATTCCTCTTCTTATGTGAATTTCCCTAGTACAAATTTCCCCAAGATGTAAATGTGTTCTCCATAATGGCATTATTCTCTCAAAGAAAGCTATTATCTTTTCATCAACACCATTGTCCGTAAGCGTTTGTAAGAGGTAGGAGTGTGGTACGCTAACAAATGCTTTCCTATAATCGATGTACGCCACGCTTAAGTTTCTGTTGTGGCAGATTGAGTTCCTAGCTATAATAGCGTCTATTGTTATCAGCTCCTTGCAACCTCGTGAATTTTTGGAGCACCCCCTTTGTTCTAAGGGTAATAAATCATTTTCAACGCAATGATTGTATATCTTCTCCGATAAAATTGCCGTAAGCACTTTGTAAAGTGTCGGTAGACTTGTTATCGGGCGATAGTTTTCAGGTTTCCTAGAGTCTCCGCTTTTAAACAAAAGGAAGCTTTCTCCCATTGTAAGGAATGTTGGCATATTTTCTTCCCCATTTAAAATTTTATTAAAGCTCGCTGCTAAATTTGGATGTGTACTAGGTAGTTTTTTAAACCAAAAATTTTGAACTCGATCCACACCGGGTGCCTTCCAGTTTTTCGCCTTACGCAGAACCGCCTTCAGATCACCTTGAGTTATCCTTATAGGTTGCATTGGACGAATTGGCGATGTATCGTTCCAAATTGGGTTAGCATTATGTGTCGTAGTGGATTCCCATAATCCTGCCCAGAACAACTCAATTTCCGGCTGTGTTGGAATTTGAGGATCCAAATTTTGTGAGGAGTTACTTTCCTCAAGCTGCCTATAGAATTTTCCTTGATTGAAAGCAAATAGTTTGTTGTCCGCCTTTCTCCTCTTACTTGTCAGATATCTCCTTAATCTGCTACTAACCGCTTGCAGCATTTGAGTACTACGGTCTATGAAGTCATCAAGGATGTTGGGTGTTAATGTCTGCATGGTTTCGTATCCTATTATAGCTGTGATCTTTTTAAGTAGGTTCCGAGATCGGATTTCCGCTTTGTACTGGGTAAGCCTTCCAATTTCAGCTCGTAACCTGCTTTTCTTTCCCTCCATTCGTCTTTGCCAAGGTGGTTTATTATCTCTTCTTGGGCTGCCATTGGCTTCCATTCCGATCTTTAAGCCGCAGATTTTGCAAACTGTGATGGCTGCACAAAATATTACACTATGAACGTATTCGATGGTATGCTGTTCCACAAGGAGATTTCCCACAATAGTATTTAAATATTCCAAGGTTTTCTTAGATTTGGCATTTAGGTAAATCTTTGGAATTTTTGGTCTGCATGTCGGATCTAGGGCACCATATTGCAAAATCGCTTCTTCGCATGTGTCAAGAACTGATTGAAAAAGAAGCCCATCCTGTGGTTCTAAAGAATCTCTAAATTCGGTGACATGGTCATCGTTAATCTCTGCCGCCACAGTTTCCATTTGGCTCGTCGACATTACATTTTCATTGTTCAAAGAAGATCTTATCAAGCTTATTCGGTGGGATGGTCGTAGTTCGTCCTGTATTTCCAATGAAATTTCGGTCAGCTCAACCTGAGATACCATATGATTCGTTAAGATTGCTCTTACCCTGGAGGCTACGTTTTGTTCATTGAGACGACTTTTCAAATGTGGGTAAAGTGTACTAAAGTACAAATATTGTCTGTTTCTATATCCTAGTGTATCAGTGCCACACTTAGTGGCTTTGTAGCGACATCGCATAATATCCTTATTCATTTCGTTTGTCCATCTTATGCGCTGCCTAG